>NW_025910231.1:0-36452 GCF_018835915.1 Vigna umbellata
AATATTTATTTATTATTAGTGAAAATTTATTAATTATTACAAAAATTAAAATATTTTGGGTCAATAATAATTTGATGATTACATATTTAATGAAAAAATTACACGTTTATATATCTATTCGTGACAAGAAAATATTAAATTTGTATATTATAGATTTGAACTAAATTTTTTTATTAGACAACATTGTTTTTATTTTTCAAAAATTTAATTAGTAGTGATAAGTGTAAAATTTGTCACTATTTATATATTACTTGTGACTATTTTCTAATTTGTCACTAATTTTCATTAAATGACAAAATATATATGTGACAAATAATTGATCATTAATATAAAATGTCATACATGATAGAATTACTTTTGTTTTGATAAGTATATAATTAGAAAAGTAATTGTTGAATGCTAACAAATTAATAATAGTATAATATTAATTTTCAATTATGATACCGTAATTGGTTAAAAATAGGAAATTTATTTTTATTTTCTGAAAATGTAGTTAATAGTAATAAATATAAAATTTATCATTATTTATATATTATTTGTGACTATTTTCTAATTTGTTACAAAAATATCATTATTAAATGATGAAATATATCATTTGATGAACATATATTAGTTTTTATTATTATATTAACAAATTTGTTTCACCTTATAATTGAATCCAGGTCCTTTTGTTCATGTTACTTTCATTGTGTCACTTTACAATTATAATCTGTTTTGATAATGTATTAAATTATTTTTTATTTCATACATTTATATTTTTTATTATGATATTAATAAATAACATATTCGCTTTAAATTTAAATTTAACATTAGTTGATTTAATTAAAATGGATATGAATTATAAATTCAATCGATTTTATTGGATATCTAAACTAGATTTTGAAAAATTCAATTCATTACTCTCTTTATATAAAATTATACTCAATTGTCATTGTTATCATCTTTGTCACTAAAAGTGTTTTCTTTATTGTGTGTTAAAAATATTTTTATCATTTGAAAAATATTTTCATCATCACTTTCTTTGTCATTATCATCAAACTTTCTTTGTCATTATAATCAATAACTTGTATGGTTTAGCATATCATATCAATCTTGTGGTTTTTTTAGTACTACTAGTGAATTAGGATATTAGGTGATAACTTTTATAATTTAGCATATCATACCAATCTTGTGGGTTTTTAGTATTACTGGTCAATTAGGATATTTAATGATCATAATATATCTGTTGAATTTGATTAGCTAAGACATATAACTTATTAGTCCTCAATTTTAAGTAATTACTAATAAAAATAAATTCATATTTGTCTTTCTTGTATCATCTCCCTTCTTAACACACATCTTATCAATCACATTTAAATAAAATACTATTATTTATACTAGAATAACTTAATTCAATAATATATGTGAAGACCCTTAAGTAATTTATGCTACATTACCTTCTAAAACTACCTTCTTCTATTTATTTATTTTTTTATCTTTTATACTAAGTTTGACGCTCTCTTTTTTCTAGTTTGTTTTTTATCTTTTCTTTTTGTTCTTGTTTCATAATTTATAAAGCTATTTAAAAAACTTTATTTTTAATTTTAAATATATTTCTAAAAGTGCAATTTATCTTCATCTTCACAATTCACTACTTGATTAATTTGTTTTAAAAAGTGTATGAAAAAGTTTGTAATATTTAATTATATATAACTATTAACTAAAAAAATAACAGTGGTTTTTACTGGAAAGGAGTGTTCCTGAGCTTAAAAGAAAGGTATTTTTGGAAGTGAATCTATATTTATATCACTTATAATATCTTAAGTTAAAATACTCAAAAACACTTTGGACCTAAATTGAAATAATAAAAGTATATACGCATGTCGTTTGGATAACAGAATATATTTTATGATATATTTTCAGTCATTAAATATTTTTTAATAAATAAAATGGTATATTTATATTTTAATATATGAAATTTATTTTTCTTAGTTCATTGAATACGCAGGGTTTTTAGAATTCGACAGTTAACATTATAAAATTTGGGATAGCTTTTTTAAGTGTACTAAGTTTTCACTTAGTTTTACAAAATTTTAGCTATGGGCACTCATTACGTACAATTTCCAATTCCAGGCTCCACTGCCATGTGAGAGTCCTTCAATGGGTATTTAAAGGGTCAATTATGGTTAAAAAGGCCAAAATTTTAAAGCTGATCAATAAAACGAGTTAAAATGAAAAATTAATATTTTTGGACTTTTATGTAATTTTGAATTGTGCGAATGCTTAAATTGAAAATTAAGAAAAATTCATTTACTGATAATTTGTTAAATATTTTATAAAATAATTAATTTAATCATATATGAAATTATCAACCAAAAATACTTATAAAAAAATTTTAAAAACCGATCAAATTTCTTAATCATTTGAGAAATATTATATTATCAGATAAGATATTTTATTAACAAAAAAAATCAGAATTCAAACCTAATTAAATTCAATATAAAGAGATTTAGGAAGCTTGAGACATTAATAACTTTAATTTTGGCACTTGTCTTTCACTCCATCTCTCACTTTTGCTCCACCTTTCTTACTTTTTATTTGATTTTTTATTTGATTTATTATGTATTTCACCCATCCATGGAAGGTTAAGCTTATAGAATTGGTTTCATCATAATTTTGTTATGGATAACAATGCTAGATTAAAATAGGTTTAATTGCTTTCTTTATCTCTGGTTTGGATGTAGTGTGTCAAGTTCGTCCATTCTTTTAAAAAAGTTTCAATTTCGTCAAACGTGGCTTAAAAGTGTCAATTTTGTCCAAAGTAAAATTTGTCTCAATCAAGTCCATATGCAACGCGTCATTCTTTGTTAGTGCTATTAATGTCTTTTGTCTTTGGATTATGTTCACATTACTTATCTTTGATTGGTACAACAATCAATTATATTAATAATTATTTTTATAATAAATTATAGTTTTATATATTTTATTATTAAATCTGATAACAAATATGTCATAAAAAAATAAAATATAAAAAATTTAGATATACTAAAATTTATAAAGGTCCTAGTATTTTGTTTAATTTTACCTTGCTTTGATATAGAGATTTTTCAAAGGATATATTTAAATATATTAATAATATTTTTAATTTAATATATTAATAATATTTTAATGACTTTTTTTTTACATTTTAACATAAAGTAATATATATGTTAAAATTTTAGTAAACAAATTATATTTTATTATAAAGTAAAATAGGTTATAAAATATATTTTGGATATTGTAAAATAAATATCGTCCATGAAAGCTATTTTTAATCTCAAATTTTTTAAATACAACCATTTAAAAAGCAACTTATAAAGAATTGTATGAAAAATTTATTTTTAACCTCAAAATTTGTAAATACAAGCTTTTAGAAATTATAAAATTAATATAATTTTTATTCTCAAATTATTTTAAAAAGTAAATTTCCGGCTTAGTTAAATTATGTTATTTTTTACCCGTTTGTATTTTATAAAAATTATATAAAATATCTTTTCGTAACAAACGTCACATTTATCTATTGACAAGGTATTTCATATTCCTATAATAAAGTATAAGGTTCAAATAATATATAATTTGATTTAAAAATTAAATATAGTTTTTAAAAAAATTAAAACTAGAAAAATATATTTAATCTATTAAATAATTATTAGAAAAATATGAATAAAAATGATTTTTTAATCATTTTAATAATATAATAAAGATAATCTGAATAGTTTCATACAGAAAGCTTTCAAAATATCAAATATTATTATTTATTAATACTTTGTTTCAATTTTTGTAAATGTTGACCGAAAAAAACCTTCTCTCTCCAACTTTTCAATAATTAAATGATTAAACCTTCTCTCTCCAACTCTCGATGCACATAAAATATTAAAGGGTGTACTGAAAAAAAGTTACTATCCAAAGAAACACGAGAGAGAAAAAAAAGTTAACGTCGTTTGTGCCTATTTAACGGAAGGGACTTAATTGAGGCAAATTTTTCTATGTTTCGATGCAATTGACACTTTTAAACCACGTGTGGACAAAATTATAATTTTTTTAAAATGGTGGACGAACTTGACACATTTCAATAAAACTGGGGATAAAGCAAGCAATTAAACCATTAAAATAATATACGTGTTCTTTTTTATTATTATTTTAGTTTTCTCTTATCTCTTAATCACGTAAAAAGTAATAATTTTTACATTATAGTTAATTATTGAATTGTTTTAATTTATATGTGCATGTTGATCATGAGTGCAATGATTTTTAATTTTAGTTAAGAATATACTTTGATTAAAGTTAGAAAGATTTGTGCTACCAATCGAAAATGTACTTGGATTAGTGGTAAAAACTTTAACTAGATTTAATAAAAAATGTACTTTGATTAATTAACATTTTACCTGATAAGGAGGTCAAAGAATACACTATTAAGCACAATAAAATTTAATTAAGAATGTACTTTGGTTGAATTTATTATGAATAATGTAAAAAGTTTTTTTATAAATGGTTTAAATCCTCATTTGGTCCTCATATTTGTTGGTCAATCTCAAGTGGCTCATCGATTTTTTTTCGGTCTCAATTGGGTCCATAAACTTGTAAAATTGTCTCAATTGGGTCTAAATATTTGAAAAATTAAGTCAATTAAGCCCTGTCCGTTAAGTTTTCACAGATGACGTTAAAATTTGCTCACGTGGTGCACACTTAATGTACTGATGTAAAACTATTATATTACGTGGAATTTTTTAACTAAATTAATCGTGTTTGACGTGACACAAAATTGAATTAGTAATGTTAAGAATTTTTTAGGATTAGAATTTTTTTAATAAAATAGGGTTAGAGAAAGGGAATTAGGGATTTCATCTGTAAATTCAGTAGAAGAACACACGAGAGAAGACGAAGTAGTAACCTCACCCAACCATCGTTCTCCGCCATCATGCAAGCCCTAAACTCGCTCACCCTTCGCGTTTCTCCGTTGGACCCGCTTCGCGCTCCCAACAATGCCGCCAACAGAAGGGCAGCCACCGCCAAACACGTCTTCTTCGTCTCCGCCACGGCGGTGCCCGAGGTCTTTGCCTTGCAGCGCTAGAAGGACCCTAATCGCGTCTTCTTCGTCTCCACTTTGCGTCCGTGTTCGGCAACGACGTCGAGGGTTATTACGAGAAGCTTTTATGCTCTTATGTTGTCACGACTTCTTCAGATTTCTACTTTTGGAGGGGTTTGGTTCACCGAATTCAGATTCGTCTGATTCGTAGTCTCGATCGTTTAATAACGATCTTGTTGCTTTGGTTTCGAACCTTTAGACGGAATTTTTTCACAGAGTGAAGATTTTCATCCGGTTACTCGTGAAGAATTCTTGAAGTGAAAGTGAAATCTCCTTGTTGTGGTGGTTCGATTTGTTCGATTTTAACCTTAGTAATATGCAAGTTTAGAAGAGAAAGAAAAAGAGCTTTGCTATATTGTACTGTTTGATTTTCATTTTAGTTTTAATACGAGGGCCATTTTTCATATTATTTCAGAGGCCCTTTGATTATCGTCCTTTGTTATTATTGATTATCGTCCTTGCCGGAAAGAGTGCCATCATTGCCATCGATCGCTTCGACGCGTTAGAGTTTCCCACCCGCTTCAACGGCCAGATCCGTGGCTTCTCTGCCAAGAGCTACACCTTCTCCGAAAATTTTAATTATTTTTCCTACCCTTTTTGTTATTTCTGTTTCAGTAGGTTTCAATTGCCCTTAGTTTATATTCTGCAAGATAGTGAGTCTGATATCATCGATGGTGTGTGGTCAGTGTGTGTGAATTGTGGATTGGAAGAGAGCCACTGATGGAAGCCTAATACATTGCGGCCAGCTTCGGGACAGAGGTTTAGGGTTTGGAGAATCAAATCTAAGGTTGGAGTGATGTGGGAGTAGCTGAGGTGGAGGCGCTTCGAAACTGAGAGAGGGACAAAGTCCAGTTCTTTCATAAGCTCACTATGTTATCAGGGTGCCATTTGCAACAATTCCGATTGTCGTCTCTCACCATTGTCAACAACCATCACTGTCGCTGTTGGCGGAGGGCTCTTTCTGGTCGCAACGCGCCTCTAACCCTATTTCATTAAAAATCTCCTAATTCGAAGAAATTCTTAATCTGGACAATTAAATAATATAACATAACACATCATATAACACTTAGACAATACTTAATAACAAATTAAATAACAAATTCCACGTAATATAAGACATATACATCAACAGATTAAGTGTGCACCACGTCAGCCAATTTTAACGCCATCTGTGGAAACCTAACGGAGAGAGCTTAATTGGCTCAATTTTACAAGTTTATGGACTCAATTGAGACTGAAAAAAAAACGAGGACTCACTTGAGATTGACCAACAAATATGAGACCAAACGAGGGTTTAAACCTTTATTAATTGAGAATCTACTTTGATTAATACTGCCAACAAATTAATTAAAAATTTACTTTAATTAATTTGAAATAAAAAACAATAATCAATTTAGCAATAATTTATAGATAATCGATGATCAATCTATTTTGAAATAACAATGGAAGTAGCCTATTTTATTAAAATTGTTTTAAAGTCTTTTATTAATTTGTTATTTTATTTATTGTTATCAAATTCAAATTTATATTTGTTTCAATCAATCTTAAATATTAATTCTATTCAGTTAGATTTTTACTTTTATATTTTATTATTTGCATTGCATTTTATTAAATTTGTGTAGAATTTTATAAAATTCAATTGTTGAAAATTAATTTTATATTGGTTGGGATCGAACTCAAGGTTAACTTAACATATCAGTTTCTTAACTTTAATATTGAAGTTGTCTTGTTTAATTAGTAATAATTTGATACAAATTTGTCATATATTAAAGGTGATAGTTGTAAAAAGTGTTTAGTTTACTAGAAATTACTTGATATTTAATCATGCATTACTAATAACAAGAAAGAAAATTTTAACTAACGCTAGTGTAAAATAACATTAACTTATTGATAAAATAAATATAAAAAACATTAGTTATCAATGGTGAATCTTGGGGAAGGGTCAAAGTAATATACTCAAAAAAATTTATATTAAATCATTGTCACTAATATAACAACATTTAAAAAATTTATACTGAAATCTCTTTGGAATTATAGTTTGAAGTTGTATTTGATATGGACTCATTTTAAGTAAGTTTTTCTAATTTCATATCTTTCTTCATTAGATATTCCCATATTGGAGAACTTTTTTTTAAGTTATGTACTAAAGAATTAATATGAAATCTTCACTTTTAATTATTTGAATATTAAGAAAGACTCCTCTAATTGAAAATTAGATAAGTAGAATCATGTCTCAAATATATATAAAAAAGTTAAATTTGTCTTGTTTTTATATTCACGAATGACTTCCTTTTATAGCTTTTAAAAAATTAATCTATTCTTTTATTTTCATCAATATACCTATATTTTTTTTAAGTTTAAGACTAAAAAATAATTTATCAAAATCTAATAAAAAAATTGATAAATGATTAAGAAATTTTGATTATGAAAAAACACAAAGTACATCACATTTCCTTCTATACTCATAAAATATTGAATATAAAAAAAAACTCATGAGATAAAAAATACTAACAAACTAATATTTCACAATCAAGTTTAACAAGAAAGTTACTTTTTTTTCATCAATGAAAAATAAAAGACGAAAAATAAGAGTATAAATAATAAATTTGTGTTTAGCTTCATATTTTTTTCTTCATAAATAAAAGAGAACATGTGAGAATAAAATATGAGTACAATATAATAAAACCTCAAAAGACAATAAAAAATAAAAAATAAAAAATAAAAAATAAAAAATATCTTAATAAATATTTTTACTTTTTAAAATATTTAGTTTTATATTTTATCATTTATCAATATTAAATGTTGTCCTCTATAAAAGAAATAAAAATCTACCTAATTTAATACCATCAACTCTCATTATATATTTCATATAATTTAAAAGATTTGGAGGGCCATAAGTACTACCACTGTAATCCGCCCCTACTGGTGATGAAAAAAAATAAAAAAGAAACTATAGTAAAATTTAACATAAAATAAATTTTATTGATGTAACTCAAAAACCAATATTGAACTAATGACATATTAAGCGAACTAATGACATATTTATAGAAATAATTAGCCTTTACAAATAGACCGCACAAATATACTATTAATTAACCATATTAGATTTATTTCCATATCCAATGATTAGGAGAAGAAAAAAACAGTTATAGTGAATTATCCTTGTAAGTCATATGTTTGAAAATGGCAGTGGATCGTCAATTCCTTAACTAATTACGTAAATTCAAAAGTAAAAGGATATTCTTATCCTAACTTTTTAACTAAAATTGATTGTTTACACACACGGATACGTTTAGATTTTTTTTTTCTTTCTAAACAATTATACAATTACAATTAAATTCTATTCAAACTATTGTTTCAAAATCATTCCAAACTAATTTAGTGTAAGACAGATAGTAGTTTAAACTTTAATTTAATTGAGTCATTCTTTATTTTACTTTTTATTATAAATTAAGAAAATTTATAAAAGTTATAAGAATTTTTTTTATATAAATTAATTATGAATAAGTTAATTATAACTTATAAAAAAATTGATTTTAACTTTTCTTTCTATCTTTTTAAAAAATTTATAGTCCAAATATATCTACTGATAAAAGTTGAGCTATGTTATTCTTATTAAAAAAACATTATTTTTGTGTTTAGTTATTATTTTTCACAAATTTTTTTACGAAATGTATGACCAAAAAACATTTTTGTGTTTGAAAGTTTGACAAGGAAAACATAAATATGTTAAAAATGTGAATTGTTTTAAATACAAATCATAAACTTATTTTGGTTTATATTTTAAGAATAAAATGATAATTATTCTTACGAGATTTTGTCGAATAGTTTTTTATGTAGATGGACTTGGTTACTAACTATAATCGAGTTCTAAACCATCATGAGAGAAAGATTTGCTATAAAAACTTTCTGAAACTCAAGTTATTAAGAGAGAATAAGTGGATATGTGAGAATAAAGTAATTATCAGAAAATCACAATTCCTGTTATAGCATATATTTATAGGTTTCTAGTGAGTGTATATTTATGTTCTTATTTAACCTTCACTAGTGCAAAAAATGTTTTTTATACCTTTTAAAAAATACTTTTTATATCTATTTTTGAGTATAGAAGAAGGGTATATAGAAAGTTTTCGGTTTTTATACTTGCTATAGAATCGGTGTAGAAAGTTTTACTTTTATACTTGTTCTGTTTATAATAGATATAAAAGTCTGATACTTATATCTAGTATTCTGGGAACATGTATAAAAAATCCCTTAATGGTAGAGAGAAAACACTTTTTTTATACCTGCTGGTGCTAGAATAGGTATAAAAGAATTTCACTTTTATACCTGCTGGTACTATAATCAGTGTGAAAAACAAGACTTTTTATATCTGATATAGATTCAACCGGTGTAAAAAGTGACGTATTTTTTAAATATTTGATTTGTATGTACTACTATCCATATTCAGACCTGCATAAAATTCAATCCCAGAATACAGTTTAAATGACCAATAACGAGTAAAATAATCAATATTATTTCAATAACACATCAAAATGTAATATTTACCTAACAAAGTTTCTAAATATATTTACCTAACATAGTTACTTAATATAGTTACACATAAAATAGTTCCTAAATTCAAAATGTAATATTGAAACATCTAATCATTTAGAAATGGTTAAAAAAAATGCAGTCCACTGCTCCTGAACATCCTTATGACATGTTGCTCCATTGAAAATGTGTCATTAAATATCTACACAATGAATATTTTGAGTCAAGTTATAATATTAATGACTTAATATCTTAATTATAATATTAACTTCCTACAAATATTTAGACTTAGACTCTAAAAAATGTGCAGTCTTCAATAGAAAAAAATGTGTTGAAAATCTAGTTGATATAAAGTTTCGATATAAGGAATATGTTGAAGATTGTATGAGTGAAATGAAATCAAATTATATTATATAAATTTTAGATGTGAAAAAATATACTAAAACTCTCAATGTCAAGTATAATTTTATTATATAATTAGTATTGTAAAATTGAATTAAATTTACTTCAGGACACCAAATAGGTTCATGATGCTACATGAAAAAGGAACAATGACAAGTCCATGACAAAAGTTTTGAAACATAATGAACATAATAAGTTTCATCAAATAATTACACAAACAATCTTCTGGAAATGTGGAACTTATTTACCCCAGAAAAAAAAAGTATTTTAGGTAGTTAAAAGTACTAATTATAATAGTGAATGAATATTTGTACATCGTTAGTTCCAAGAGGATCCAATCAGCACCTATAAATGAGTGATAGAACAATTTCTTACTTGTGGCTCACATACATAATAGAGCAAGACAGAGAATATAACCTGGCATGATCCTTTAATGCTCTGTTCATTTGTTGTTGTGCAGTGCGCTTCACCTCATCAATTGTCATCTAGGAACAATGATATAAGCTAATTAGAACATCCTTTCAACAAGATTAAACAGAACTTTCTAGCAAGTCAGAAATAAATTCCATTTTTTAGCATTAGAAAATATGTCAGCAGAAATAAAATGAAAATATGAACATAGACAGTACAATGAGAGCTTGAAATATAGGGAAGCTGGTAAAACTAAAATCCATATGGTTTTAGTGATCCTATTTTCAACCCAGCTTAGTACCATTCAAGATAATAAAGTTTTCTCAAGTTTAGAAGAAAATAATTTATAGTCTCATTACATACATATGATATACATATATACATTAATTGGATAAATTTGGAATCAAGCACTGCCTATTCTAGGAAACAAATGCCTTAGATTGTGGGATTGATATGCTATTAATAAAATCAAGATATAGTCAACATAGAGAATTAAAAACAATAGAAATCAAATCTGAAACTTCTCAAAATATCTCGCCAAGTTTGGACTTCGGATTTTTCAACTTTTCCCTTGTAAATTTTCACTCCAGTTCCTCCCTCTCTCCCCACCAGACATTTTTGAGTAACAAATTAGTAAATCCAAATGTTCCATTTTCAGATAGTTTCTACAGATTAAGTCTGAAGGCTTTGGTAAAAATGAAACAAAAGTTCTGGAACCCAATCTATCTTTGTAGCATTTACATCTAATTTCTATAACTGCAGATTAGCACTGAATTTATTATGGACAAAAGAATAAAATTTCAACACATGTTAGGAGGTAACTGTAAGAGCTTCCACAGATATTATGTGGGCCTCTACCCTTATAAGCACCTTTTAGCTTATTTAAATAAGCTTTTTGGCGAAGTTTATCAACACAAGTTATCTCTAACTTGCTTCTTTAATTGTTTTTACAGTCAAATTTGAGATAATCTCTAATGTGATAAGAGCTACCTAAGTGCTTAATAAAGTTGTTCACTCAAACTCCTCAGACATTGAAGAATTCTGCCGAAAATTCACAACTAACATATGAGCATGTCACTTAATAATAATCCAGCCATCCAGTGAGTAAGCCAACAGACCATACAAATACAATCATATAGCATAAGCCTCCTTATGCAGTATTATAGCAGCTAATTATTTAGGTGCATACTGTTGGAAAATAAAGATCATACATGAAGGTTCACTATATACTCCAAGAAATGTGTGGAAATATTGCATTTAATTTGATTAGCTAATTTGTTGTGATTAGATTTTTGCTGTTATTGTTCTTTCCTAATTATAGGCTATGGACTGTAACAACTCCTAAAGTTACGGGAGAATCCTGTATTATAAAATAGTGCAGTATGATGAATAAAGGAGGTGATGATTTTATCCCAAAAGTATTTCTTCATGGTATCAGAGCGGTGATCGTATCTTGAACCATGACCTCAAACAATCAATTATCCTTCACCACCACTGGCGAGAACTCATCCTCAACCGGATCTTCCCGGAGCCAAATCATTATGGATTCCTTCACTCCACAAATTACAAACCATAAACTCTCTGGCCACAATTATCTTTCGTGGTCACAATCGGTTCGTATGTTCATTCGCGGAAAAGGAAAATATGAGTTTCTTACCGGTGAATCCATTCAACCTGCTGAAACCGATCCTTCATACAAAAATTGGATTGCAACGAACAATATGGTGCAGTCATGGCTCATCAGTTCAATGATGCCTGATATCGGGGAAAATTTCTTGCTTTTCTCCACCATAGTAGAAATCTGGGAAGCCGCCAAGTTGACCTATTCGATTGCAGATAATACCTCTGAACTCTTCGAGATCGAGAGCAGTCTACACGATCCCCGACAAGGTGATAACTCTGTCACTGATTATTTCAATTCATTGACTCGATTATGGCAGAAAATCGATTTATACGACACTCATTCATGGAAGTGCTCCGAAGACGCCCTCACATACAAACGAGTTGTTGAAACGAAGCGAGTTTTCAAGCTTTTATCGGGTCTCAATAAAGAACTCGATGAAGTGCGAGGACACATCATTAGCATCAAACTGTTACCCTCGTTACGTGTTGCCTTCTCTACGGTCCGTCACGAGGAGAGTCGGAGGAAAGTTATGATGAAAGAGCATATTGCAACAGCGCCAAATGAAACCTCAGTGTTGAATTCTGCTGATTCCAACGCCTTTGCAGCAAAGGACCAAATCAATAACAGACCACGCAAAGGTAGACCGTATTGTGATCATTGTCATCGTCCGGGTCACTCACGAGAGACATGTTGGAGAATCCACGGCAAGCCACTAGACTGAAAACCTTTCAGACCCACAGGAGATTCATCAAATCGCACTGCCAATGCTTCAGTTTCAACATCTGCCTTCAACAAGGAACAAATGGAAATTCTTCAGCGACTTATTAGTGAAAATCATTCCACGACACCTTCGGTCCAAGCCAACACTGTCATGCACGATAATAGTGAGCATAAAGCCCTCCTCACCTCTGCCGACAACCTTTCATGGATTGTTGATTCTGGCGCATCTGATCATATGACTGGTAACTCGTCTCTATTCTCCACATTGAATTCGTGTAATTCGATTGCCACTGTGACAATTGCCAATGGAACCAAGTCACTAATAAAGGGAGTTGGAATTGTTAAACTCTATGAAAAACTTACCTTGACTCAAGTTTTTTACCTTCCTGATCTTAAGTGCAACCTCTTGTCAGTGTCAAAATTAAATAAGGATTTGAAATGTTTAACAATATTTGAAAGCAATTTTGGTCTGTTTCAGGAGCGGGAGTCAGGAAGGATGATTGGATGTGCTAAACTCATAAATGGACTCTACCATTTTTCTACAATAAACCAAGTAATCATTCTCATCCACCAAAGTTAGCCTCAGTGTCTTATCCTTGTTGTTTTTCTTCCAATAAAACTGGTGATGTTATGCTTCTTCATTATCGATTAGGTCACCCGATATTTGGGTATCTCAAACAATTGTTTCCAAATTTGTTCATTAATAAAAGGGTGGATGATTTTTTATGTGAAGTGTGTCAGTTGTCAAAACATACTCGTGCATCTTATATTCCATTACCATATGTTGCATCAAAACCTTTTTCAAAAATTCACTGTGACATTTGGGGAGCCTCCGAAATCTCCTCAATCAATGGAGCTTGGTGGTTTCTCATTCTTGTTGATGATCATACACGTCTATGTTGGGTTTATTTTATGAAAACAAAATCTGAAACCATATCAATAATCAAGTAGTTTCACTCAATGGTTATTACTCAATTTCAAACTCAAATAACCAATTTTCACTCGGATAATGCAAAAGAATTTTTCAACAAAGACCTTAGCAATTTCTTCTCATGTAATGGAATTATTCATACGAGTTCATGTGTCTACACACCTCAACAAAACTACATTGCAGAATGTAAATTGCGTCATTTATTACAAGTAGCTCGGTCAATCATGTTCACCTCTCATGTTCCTAAGTTCTATTGGGGTGATGCTATTCTCACCTTAGTATATTTAATCAACCGAATGCCTTTAAGAGTCCTCAAGTTCAAAACACCATGTCAGACACTCCAAGAGTTATTTCCAGCCTATCGGTTAGTTTCCAGAATCCCACCAAAAATCTTTGGGTGTTCCTCTTTTGTCCACTTATATAATCAGGGAAAACTTGATCCAAAGTCAATTAAATGCATATTTGTCAGATATTCACCAACTCAAAAGGGTTACAAATGTTACTCTCCCTCACACAAAAATTATTTCATCACCATGGATGTTACATTCAATGAATAAGAATCTTTTTATCTAAGCTCTCGGCTTCAGGGGAGAAACAAAATCATATTGAATCCTCAATCTTGTCCACAGTTTTCCCAACACCCATACTCGTGCCAACAACCGAACCATCTCAAATTTCACATCATTTTGACACTTCCAGTCCAGCCACCACAAACACGAGTCCGACAATTCCAGTTATCCCAAACACGAGTCAGTCGAGTGTCCCAAACACGAATCTCCCTGACAGGAGTCCAAGTCTAGCAGAAGCGGATGAAGCTCGATCACATACTCAATCTGAGTTCTTGACTTCTGACACTGAGCAATGTGAAGAGAAACCAGGTACTGTTAATTCATCTTAAGTTCTTAATTTTAGTGATACTAATCTGGATCTCCCAATTGCACTGAGGAAACAATCTCGATCATGCGGCCCGTATCAGATGGATGACTACATGTATTATGGAAGTTTGTCAAATAGCCACTGTGTTTTTGTATCCTCTCTTGACGCAATCCAAATTCCTCGATCCATTGAAGAAGCACTTAGTGTCACTGAATGGAAGCAAGCCGTACATGTTGAGATGAAGGCTCTGGAAAAGAACAACACATGAGAATTAACAGTTCTTCCTCCGGGTAAGAAAGCAGTGGGTTGTCGATGGTTGTTTACGATAAAGCATAATGTCGACGGAACTGTGGATAGATTAAAAGCAAGATTGGTTGCAAAGGGGTACACTCAATCCTACGGCCTAGACTACAATGAGACATTTGCCCCTGTAGCAAAACTTAATACGATCCGTGTCATACTCTCTCTTGCAACGAATTTAGACTGGCCATTACATCAACTCGACGTGAAAAATGCATTCCTCAATGGTGATTTGGAAGAAGAAGTATTCATGTGTATTCCTCCTAGTTTTACTACTCAACAAAATCAAGGCTAAGTGTGCAGACTTAGAAATTCATTATATGGGCTGAAACAATCTCCTAGAGCATGGTTCGACAAGTTCACTAAAGTCTTAAAACAAAACCACTACAGTCAAAGTCTAGCCGACCACACATTGTTTACTAGACACTCATCATCCGGAAAGTGCACCATCCTGAGTGTTTATGTAGACGACATTATAATCACGGGAGATGATTTCGAAGACATAGCTCGGCTTAAGACACTTCTTGCTACAAAATTTGAGATTAAAGATCTCGGTCAACTATGATACTTCTTGGGAGTGGAAGTTGCTTGCTCTAAGCAAGGTATTTCGATATCTCAAAGGAAATATACGATGGATCTACTCAAGGAGAAAGGTATGATCAATTGCAAACCTATTGATACCCCTATGGATCCTAATCACAAACTGTATAGCAGAACAACTGAAGTCGGAGTTGATCAAACACGGTATCAGAAGCTTGTTGGAAAGCTAATATATTTGGCTCACACTAGACCTGACATTGGGTTCGCTGTAATTATGGTGAGTCGTTTCATGAACAACTCATCCGAAACTCACATGGAGGTTGTTTTGCGAATTCTGAGATATTTAAAATGAGCCCCGGGCTTGGGTTTGCTATTTAGAAAGTCCGACAGATGAGAAGTTGAAGTGTTCACAGATGCCGATTGTCCTGGCTCTCTAATTGATAGGAAATCAACCTCAGGTATGTGCACATTTGTTTAGGGAAATCTTGTTACTTGGAGCAGCAATAAGCAAACCGTCGTTACTCGAAGTAGTATCCTCAAACACTACAAAGTTGTATCCTTAAACTTAGAATCAACTTCATTAGCAAAAAATGCACCTAATTATGAATACGAATCAGTATTACTGACTACAGGTACATTAATAAAATCAATGACAAATGTTGAAGCAAGAATATTAAAATGAGAAGAAATATCAGTTAAATCAATAATAGTAACAGTGTCAGTTCATAAGATCACAACACATATGATCAACAACATAAAACTTATTATGAACACTTTAAAAATCATAAATTGCAAAATCATAGCATGCAGAAATAGGTATGTCAATATAAGAATCATCAGGCGTAAATTCAGTTTTAGAGTGAACAATTGTGTCAACTTCAATAGCTACACATTTAGTATGAGCACTAGTATGAAAATCAACTTTGAAATCTACATTAGTACTAAAATCAGAATCGTCAGAAGTGTCAAGTGTGAGAGTTGCATCAATTTCAAAAGCTTGAATATTAAATTCAGTAATAGTAGCTGACTCATTATAATAATCATAGATAGGTGGAGCACTAAAATCAACTCGAGTATTTAAATCAAAATCAGTGAAATTATGGACAAAAGGAGCAGCAACCAAATGAAAAAAATTCATTAGCAACTATGAGGTGTGATTGAAGGGGTTTCAACTCAAATTCTTGTTATGTTGCATGAAGTTTCCTTCTCAATTTTCAAATATGCAAAATATGCATTAGTAAAAAGTGCAGCAAAGTATTGCAAAATTTCTCCCTGAATTCCTCAGCTAGTGCCTTAGAGCAGTTAACGGGCCGTAATTATGTCACTCTTCTTCACTAAGATATTTGGATCGTTTCGATCCTCCAGGATCCGCGCCACATCTGTCAGTAGAATTAGCTTCTCCGCGGAAAGCATTGTAGCAATTCTCCATCAATAGTGTCGGCATTAATTTTGTAGGATGTCCCCGGACTTGTCGGCGGCGACGAAGGTAACGACCAGGAAGTGGCTGGTGCGATGAAAGAGCGGAGGACTACGGGGTCAACTTTGGCGACCTCACCGGTAAGTGGTTGAGTAGGTGGTTGTTTGTGGAGGTTGAACCAAGTTGGCAACGGTAAGGGTGACACGGTGGTGGCGGATGTTAGAGGAAGGGAAAGAGGGGTTACTAGGGGTGAGGATGTGGTCAGTGTGGGTTTTAGGGTTTGGTTGTGAAGGTGGAAGAGGGGAAAATATTTGTGAA
Source organism: Vigna umbellata (assembly GCF_018835915.1). The sequence goes on from NW_025910231.1 coordinate 17,177, forward strand.
GGTTTTAGTAATTTAAAAATATTTCTTTAATATTATTTGACACCTTTCTACACCGGTTATAAGTTTAATGGGTATAGAAAAATAACTTTTATACCTGATTTGAATGTAATCGGCATAAAAATCTTTGTCATTTATTAAATTTTGCCATTATGTTATTTTTTACATGTGATTTAACTGCAATAGGTATAAAAAAACTTATTTTATTTACAATACTGTCATCGCCTGATTTTTTATACCTGGTGGATTTCAACCGGTGTAAAAAATCGCTATAAAAAGTGAATTTTGCACTAGTGCTTTCATCTTGAATTTTTAATTAATTTTTTTGCTTAAAAGATTAATTTAATTAGAATTTGTGATAATTATGCTTATTAAATTTATGAGATAAAAATGTTTTAAAAATAACTTTTTAATTGCATAAAATATTTTCTTGGATATTCTAATATGTTGTTGATGAAGTTAAAATTATGGTTAAGCTTATTTATGGTCTAAAAATAAATTAATCAAGTTTACAAATCCACCTTTAAAGTAAGGTCAAAATCAGCATTTGAAAAACTTTATCCTATATCTCTTAATTTACATATACATTCCATTTTATAACAAATGGTCCACTCAAAAATAAGCCCCAGTTAGAAGCTACCATGTGTCTAGAAATTTGGCCACTCAAAAATATGTCATGTTGCAATCTTCACTCTCAATCTATCCAATCATATGATGCATGTCATGATCCACCACTTTTAAAGTTGACCAACCAGAAGCTGCCACATAACATCTATTCATTTACTCATAAATTTGGCCAATAATAGATTTTCGCAGCATCGTATTCATCCTCTATATGCTCCTAAGTGTGCAACACTTTCTCTTCACTACAAGAGCTCATTGGAGTATCCCTGCACCTCATTGGTGTTCAGGAACAACAACCCTGTGTCCCACCTCAATAGAGACAACAATCTCAACCAAATATTAAATTTAATGATTCAAGTTAGAAAAATGTATCAAGATGATGGTTGAGCATAACACTGAAATGAAAAAAATGATGGAAGACATGAATCAGACAAATCAACAACAAGTCAATGAGCTGAATAAGAGGATGGAATCCATGAATCAAAGTTTGTAAAATCAAATTGAGCAAATGACATCTAATATAAATCAACTTAATGCTCGAGAATCAAGTTAACTGCCTACACAAACTGTGATCAACATGCACAATGTAAGTGTTATTACTTTGAGAGTAGGAATTCAAGTACAAGGACCTAGGGAGACCCACAAGGATAAAGAAAAAGAAGATGAAGTTGATGATGAAATGGAGGATCAGGCGAAGCAAAACAAGTAAAATTTGAGACACCTAAACCTAGTGATGACTCTAGGTTAGTATCTTTTAATTCATCTTCTTCTTAAAATTCTTCTTCTTATTCTCTTTCCTCTATATCAATATAAGTTTATACCTGAAAATAAGAAATTGGAGGAGTTGGACACGAAATTTTGAACATTTTCAAAACGGTGGAGATGAATATTCCTTTATTGAATGTTGTGAGACAAATGCCCAAATATGTCAAGTTTTTGAAAAAACTTTGCATACATAAAAGGAATATTAAGAATAATGAGGTTGTGAACTTGGGGAGAAACATTTCTAGTTTAATTAAGAATAAAAATATTAAAAATATTAACCGTATTCCTCGGTAACAAGGCTAAATGATGGCTTGCTTCAGCAAGATAGAAGCCATGGATCCATGAGCTTGATGATGGTTGCTTAACAACTATAATTAACAACGAAAGAAAATGAATTCGGTGGATGTTTTTGGTGGATGAGAGCTATTTAAGGGAGCGACTCTAACTCAAAAGGCTTTCCATCCCTGGAAGGAAGCTAGAGGGGTGTTAGGAGGAAGCTCAATGAAGGACTTTCAGATAGAGTAAGGGGCTGGAATCAAGGTAGTAGAGTAACACTCATATATTTTGAAAAGTGTTTTACAAATGGTGAGAAATTATGATTTATAGAATCATCTAATCTCTTCATGGTGCAAAGAAGGGAAGCTGATGATTAGTCGCATTCTATGGATCAAGTGACACGTCTTCAACATGTGGGACACACTACAAATGAATCTGGAAGGCCAGCTGGAAAGCTCGCACATGCTGGTGCAAAGAGCTTCCTATGGGCACTGAACGGGAGGGGAACTTGGCTGAGCGCGGCCCAATCTGGAATTCAACTTCTACCTTGCTCTAAATGAAGTAATTCTTCAAAGTTGCTTGCTTGGAAGTGTCTTCTAGGTCTTCTTGAAGCCTTTTAATCATTCCTTTAGTCATGGGGCCTTGATTGCAAGATTTCATAAGTGTCAACTCTTTTTTGTTTGTTTATTTTGATCACTTCATTAGTAATGAGCTTATGACTTGCTATTGGGCTTGGGCCCAATTCATCACTAAATTTATAAGTTATGGTTGATGTTATCAAATTAACACTACTTAACTAAAGTAACTTTTGTATTGCTAAGTCAATAGTGAGTGTTGCTCCCTCCACTACCCCCAAGTGTGTGTTCCTGCACCTCTTCACTATTTTCTCTTATTCAAAAAATACTCTATACCTCCCCACTATTTTCTTTTATTCCAAAATTACCCTACACCTCCTCACTATATTCAATAATTTTTCTCTTTCTCTCTCCACATTAATGGAGCATTCACATGGTTCAGATTTAAACTTGTGATATATTGTAAAATTTTATTTACACTTTCCCTTAAATAAGCTTGATTCAATCTTATTTTCACTATTCAATATATTTTTTTTTGCTTCAAATCACTTAATAAATGGTAAAATTTTGTTCTAAATTTCTAGAAAAATGTTTATATATGTATATATGTTTATATATGTGTGTTTTTTTTACATTTAATATCTATAATTTTTAACATTATATTATGTTTTAACTTACCGACATGTTTGACTCAAATAACTTGAATAAAATATTTAATTTATTAGATAAATAATATAAAAATATTATTAAATACTTAAAATATAAAAGAAAAGTTATTTGTTAAAGATTTGGTATTTATTTAGTTCTTTCGTCATTATAAAGTTAGTATATAATAATAATATATTATTTACTATTAATATTATTATGATTATTATTTTGTATTTGCATCTAACCTTTAAGTTTATAAAATGGAAGTGGTAGAAACACTAATATTGAAGTTTCCTCTCAATTTTATATTTTGCAATATATCACAAGTTTAAATCTAAGCCATATGAATGGTCCATTAATGTAGAGAGAGAAAGAGAAAGATAATGCTCCATTAATGCAGAGAGAGAAAGAGAAAGATTGTTGAGGATAATTGAGAGGTTAGGGTATTTTTGAAATAAAAGAAAATAGTGGGGAGGTACAAAGTATTTTTGGAATAAAAGAAAATAGTGGAAAGGTGCAGAAGTACTTGAGCTGGTGGAGGGAGCAACACACGTCAATAGTTAATAAATTATATAGGATAAAATCAACCCATTTTCCAATGAATACATAATCTATTCTTAACAAATTAATTCTTATAACAACCTTGTTAGTAAAACACAATGCAAATAATGAAAGATAAAAGTAAGGATATAGCCTAATGGAATTAAAATTAATAAATAATGATATGCAAAAGTATAAAGGCAAATTTGATAATTATAAATGAAACAAGAAATTAATAAAAGGTCTTTAAAATAATGATGTTGAAAAAGGTCGATTTCACTTCTCTTTCAAAAAATAGAATAATAAGTTATTTAAAGAAAAAATAGAATCATCGATTATCTAAAAATTATTATTAAATTGATTATTGTTGTAAATTTAAAAATCAATCAATGTAAAGTCTCAATAAATCATTCTCACTTTTAACTCAAGTACACTCTTAATTAGAAGTGAAAACTTTTAGATTATTCATAAAAATACAACTAAACTATAATATCAATCAAATTTTATAAACTCAAAGTTTATTAATAAAAAATAAAGTCTTATACACTTCCCCTCCAGCAGAAGCATTCCCAACCAACCACAGGGTACCCATTCGTACTTCTGTTCCTCTTAACGGGACACGCTTACCTGAAACCCTTTGCCATGAAGACTTTCAATATGGGGACCATTGTACTCGTCTGAGCCGGTCACCAAGACAAATCATCGACTTTTATATCACTATTGCGTCTATCGAATAGGAGGTTCACTGGGAAGTTATAACACCAATGAGACCTGAGCCCAACAGTAAAAGGGATTGACTCTACTCTCTACCCAAAACCTTAAGGCAATAGGTGTTAATGGCTCTTTCACTTTTATAGTACTCTACTTTCTCATTTTTATCCAACAACTAATTTTATTTAAAGTGATTACCTTTAATTAAAGTAAAAGTTCAATTATAAGTAAAAACTCATTTAATCACATGAAAGTTTTTAAATTAAATAAAATTAAAGTCTCAATTAAATTTAAAACCCCTTAAACTCAAATTATCAATGTGTATACATATAGATTAAAACACCTAGCCAGTTATCTAAAATTGTAAAAATCATTTTACTTCCTAAAAACCTAGCACTCCAGGGTGGTATCATAAATGAAAGAAAAAGTGAAAAAAGGGGGGAATGGAAAGAAATAAGAGATGTGATGAATGGTACAAAATCAAAGTTGTTGAGGCTCTCTTTTTGTGCTTCCCTTATATCTCTTTCTATAACTGAGCTTTTCGGTTACTAAAACTTTTTTTCTAGTAATGTAATATATCCTAAATAGCTTTAAAATACTTTCTAGACCATAAGTAAACAAATATATTCAACTACTTGAATATAATCAAGTATTATTTCTTAAAGATATTATATAATTAATTATTATATCATAATATTTTAGAAATATTAAATAATAAATTGTTGTTAACATAATAATAAATTATTATATCATAATATATTAACTTTAAATATCTTAGATATATTTTATAATATTATGGGATATAACATAATCTAATTATAAGTTATTATACCAGAAAATATTAATTCTAAATTTATTAGAGATATTTTATAATATCATTGAGATATAACATAATCTGATTATAAGTTATTATTTTATAAAGTATTAATTTTAAATATTTTAAAGATATTTTATAATATCATGAGAGTATGTGCATTAATGAAAACTTGTTTTTGTTTATATATATTATACACTTATTTTCTTCTCTATATCTATTTTTTCTTATCACATCACATAAACTATAAATTTATTATTTTTATTCTTTCTTTACATGTATATTAGATGTTAATACACTTTTTTTAAATAAGAGTACAATAATAATATACTAAAAAATTATAAAAAGAAAAGGAAAAGTAAAGTGAGGCTAACAATTCCTAAATATTTTTACTTTTAAACCTATTAAGTAATTATAGGTTGTTTGATCAGTTATACATATCTATTAAATTATTATAAATACTATAATTTTTTTCAATTATATATATATATATATATATATATATATATATATATATATATATATTAAATGTAGAATTTAAAAATTTTGAATATCAAACAAATAATACATATTTATATTTAAAGAATTTGTTTCAACTTAATTGTAAAATTATATGCAATGCATTCCACATAAAATTTTCAATTGAAGGATACATAATATCCTTATAAGGTATCTTTCGATTAAGTATTCTTTATTATTAAAGTATATGAATAAATGATAAAACAACATATATGTAATTTGGGAAGAAAGTGAAGTAGCCATCTAAAACGTAATATTATAAGTATGATTATCATAAAATGAAAAGAACTGTATTTAGTAAACAAAGAAGCTGTAAATAGAAGAAAAGTAACTTTTAGGCCTTGTTAAAATGAAGCCTCATTCAAAAGGCTACGTTGTGTTTTGGATTGGATCATTCATTCAGTCGTGGGATCAAATTCAGGATACTATCTGAACAATCGAAAACAGTATTTTCTTTCCACACTCCCTTATTTACTAGATACACCAACTTGTGCAACTAGAAATTATCTAAAGAATCTTCCACTTTAATTGATACATAGTGTTTTTATAATCAAAATTTTTATATTTTATTTATTATATTTTCATCTAAATATTTTAGACTTTTAAATTAATAGTTTTCAAAATAACTTGATTAAAAAATTTAAGAAAAGCTTATTTACAATTTTGTATTAAAAAAGCCATACCAACAACAAAAAGTACTTGGACGAAGACTTTTTATGCTTAAGAAAAAATAAAGACATTCTATGCTTAAGAAATAATTACTGTTTCATAATAAATATAATTTTTATATACATATAAAGTCAAAAGGTAATTTAAATATAATTAAAAAGTACACAAAATTGAGGTATGTATATTTTAAGCATGAAAAATTGTCAACGCTTTATAACATTGAATGGGATTCTATTAATTTGTTCATTAAAATTGAGGTATGTATACTTTAAGCATGAAAAATTGTCAACGCTTTATAGCATTGAATGGGATTCTATTAATTTTTGATTGATTATGTAAATAATGTTTTTATTGAATAAAAGACTATCATAGATATTCAATTTATAAAAACCAAAATGCAATATCATGCAACATGTGTTGATATTTTATTCAATGATCACCATTCATGTTGCACTGATATTAATTTATAATTTTTATTTTTCAGATCATTTTTCCGGTATTTATTATGAAGATAATTACTTTTTTTTTTCTTTTAAATAGAGTTTTCAACGCATTTATTCTTTGAATGGACTTTTATTTCAAATTAATTTGTTTATGCTACTTTGAAATTGTAGTGATTTTTATTTGCAATTAAAGTATTTCATTAGTTTTTATTTTCTTAGTAATTTCTTAAAAATAAAGGTTATTTATTATTGAAGAAAAGACTAAAAATTATTTATTAATTTTTCTAGTAAAACAAACTTAACAATACAATATAGAGAATTAATAATTAACGTCTTATGAATATATGCTATAAAAAAATTAGGACAATAAATAGTTTTTTATTTCTATGACAATTTTGTTTTTTTGTAATTTATTCGTCAAGTTTCACCTTGTTTTCTTAGCCACAGTGCAACGGTGTTTTGTTGAGTTTTGTAACATCCCAAAAATATAGCATAACACTATATACAGGTGTCATCATTTAATAATATTATAAAACAATTTATGCATTAATAAAGTTAAACTTATAATTATTACAAAATAACCATAAAATTTAAAACTTTACAAAGCTTCCTATACTATTGCAAAACTAAACACATATAACTGAACAATTATATTTACAGAACGAAAATGGTGACCGAATGGTTCACCCAAAACTATCCACACTACTATGAGCGAACGGTCATGATCTATTCAGCAGGAGTCTCGCCGTCCAGTTACTGTTCCAGAGTAAAATCTTCCCCTTCTGCTCACACCCAAAAAGGATGATCATCGCACGGGAAAAACTGAACGATAACATGGAGAAAACAGAAAAATAAGGGTAAGCTACTACAATTTAATTTGGCATGCATACATACAATTCATTTCAAATACAAACAATACAAAGTCGAACACTATAGCATACCAAAACCCATGCTAATAGACATATACAAATTTAACCCTATAATACATGCATAAACCGAACACCTGACTTCACCATCCGGATTGTATGAATACGTAGTTTAAGGCCGTTCATGCACTCGAATGGTGTAGTAACTAGAAAACCATCAGCTTCCACCCGAGGTTAGTCCGTTATAACTTACCCAAGAACCTATGGGCTAGGACCTCCTGCCATTCTCACACAATGCATTACCCATCTCTACTTGAGAATTAGTAATCATCAGAATATCAAGATAAACTCCGTGAATTTCACTATCCATATTCATACTTTACCACATAAATACACATTTCACTGAGACATTCCTCCTTGGAATTCTCTTTCACATTTACATGAAACATATACCTTATTTGAATAACAAGAAAATTTCCCGTACACCTTAGATCCATACAATTATCTCAAATAATCAGAGTCACACTTGGAAAATGTTATTTAAATATAAAATAATCATTCATAGAAGGAGATCGAACAGAAACTCACTAACTTATAAAAACCAAACACTAGAGCTTAGACCGAACATTAATAATACTGAACCATTAGTATAAGATCGACCGATATTTCACTATTCACCAATCAGGACTGAACGGTATTCCATTATCCACAAAACGAGACCGAACGATATTTCACTAAGTAAGAATGAGAAATAGCTGACTACTAGAACCAACTAAAATACTAACAAGAAACAAAACTCTATACCCTAAGACACTTACTTACAGTTTATTCCGAACACTTAAGATTGATTCTAAATACTATTAATAAAGCTTAACACTTTTAAGAAACCGATCGTTACGACAATAGGGTCAAACTATGCACAGGAACAACTATCTCAGTATAACCAACGTATTTAAGCTTAGTACGAGGACGAGATCTAATAATAATATAGAAACTATCACTAACCCGAATACCCAATCCGATAAGACTGATCATTAATACATAACCATTATCACTTTAGGATACCAATCATTCCCAAAACCGAGCGGTCATGTACGATAATACTAAAAAGCTAACTCTATTACTGAATTATTAACTTACCATGACCGAACGGGGAATACTGAACGCCCAACATTTCTGCATAACTCTTATAGACTTATACAGAATCACTAAAACCCAGAAACATACATTTCATATACAAATCATCAAATCAATTCATTCCATACATAAACAGAATCATCACTCACGCAATTAAATTAAATAGCTTCCCTTACCTCTTAATCAGAAGAAACACTCACAACACATAATTTTGCCCAACACCAAAACTCTCAAAAGCTAAGATTCACTGTTTTGAAGAAAATAGACCAACCACAGGACCAGAAGCGTGACCAGAATCTTAGAAGAAGAAGAAGATAAACACATGCAAACAGAAACTTGGTTTGCATGTGCCAAAAACTAAACTTTCTTAGAAGTAGAAAGACCTACCAGCTCAAACTACCACTTGACAGATTAAAAAGAGAACCTTTGCCACCAGCCAACTTCAAACATAATTTGATGAATGATCGGATGAAGGAAAACGTGAGAATCATTGGAGGAAAGGATGATAGTTTAGAGAGAAGATAGAGAGAAGGAGGAGAAAATGTGAGTTCAAAAAGTTGGGGAAGAAAATGCATGCAAAAAGTGGCACCATATTTAAAATTTTTACTTAAATATTACTATCAAAACCGATCGGTCCACTCTGCTGGTCACACCTGTCTTCCACTTTCTGAATTTCTAAATTCTCACCCTTCCACCTGACTTTCACTTTCTCTACAGAATTTAAGAGTTCTGACAAGTTTAGTTTAAGCTACATTAAAAAAAATTGCCAAATTTGTTTGTGTAAACTTAATTATAGTTAATAAAATTTGTAACTCACGAAATAAAGAACTGCATTTTAATAAAATGCTCATATAATTAGTAGCTTAAAAGATGCAAAACTTTATAGGTTGATTATGTTAATAAAAAATTGGAAGTAGTCTGAATTATTAGACGAAACGAATAAAAATACCAGATTCTCTATCCTCATTTCTATAAATTGCATTTTATTAATTTGAAACTAATAAAAAATGCCAAAATAAATTTTGTAACATGTTTTGAAAATGTATTCGTCAATTTAAAATTGCGTATAACATTCTTGACGATACTCTTACGAGAATTTCTTGTAATACATTTGTTGAGTTNATTTGTTTCAACTTAATTGTAAAATTATATGCAATGCATTCCACATAAAATTTTCAATTGAAGGATACATAATATCCTTATAAGGTATCTTTCGATTAAGTATTCTTTATTATTAAAGTATATGAATAAATGATAAAACAACATATATGTAATTTGGGAAGAAAGTGAAGTAGCCATCTAAAACGTAATATTATAAGTATGATTATCATAAAATGAAAAGAACTGTATTTAGTAAACAAAGAAGCTGTAAATAGAAGAAAAGTAACTTTTAGGCCTTGTTAAAATGAAGCCTCATTCAAAAGGCTACGTTGTGTTTTGGATTGGATCATTCATTCAGTCGTGGGATCAAATTCAGGATACTATCTGAACAATCGAAAACAGTATTTTCTTTCCACACTCCCTTATTTACTAGATACACCAACTTGTGCAACTAGAAATTATCTAAAGAATCTTCCACTTTAATTGATACATAGTGTTTTTATAATCAAAATTTTTATATTTTATTTATTATATTTTCATCTAAATATTTTAGACTTTTAAATTAATAGTTTTCAAAATAACTTGATTAAAAAATTTAAGAAAAGCTTATTTACAATTTTGTATTAAAAAAGCCATACCAACAACAAAAAGTACTTGGACGAAGACTTTTTATGCTTAAGAAAAAATAAAGACATTCTATGCTTAAGAAATAATTACTGTTTCATAATAAATATAATTTTTATATACATATAAAGTCAAAAGGTAATTTAAATATAATTAAAAAGTACACAAAATTGAGGTATGTATATTTTAAGCATGAAAAATTGTCAACGCTTTATAACATTGAATGGGATTCTATTAATTTGTTCATTAAAATTGAGGTATGTATACTTTAAGCATGAAAAATTGTCAACGCTTTATAGCATTGAATGGGATTCTATTAATTTTTGATTGATTATGTAAATAATGTTTTTATTGAATAAAAGACTATCATAGATATTCAATTTATAAAAACCAAAATGCAATATCATGCAACATGTGTTGATATTTTATTCAATGATCACCATTCATGTTGCACTGATATTAATTTATAATTTTTATTTTTCAGATCATTTTTCCGGTATTTATTATGAAGATAATTACTTTTTTTTTTCTTTTAAATAGAGTTTTCAACGCATTTATTCTTTGAATGGACTTTTATTTCAAATTAATTTGTTTATGCTACTTTGAAATTGTAGTGATTTTTATTTGCAATTAAAGTATTTCATTAGTTTTTATTTTCTTAGTAATTTCTTAAAAATAAAGGTTATTTATTATTGAAGAAAAGACTAAAAATTATTTATTAATTTTTCTAGTAAAACAAACTTAACAATACAATATAGAGAATTAATAATTAACGTCTTATGAATATATGCTATAAAAAAATTAGGACAATAAATAGTTTTTTATTTCTATGACAATTTTGTTTTTTTGTAATTTATTCGTCAAGTTTCACCTTGTTTTCTTAGCCACAGTGCAACGGTGTTTTGTTGAGTTTTGTAACATCCCAAAAATATAGCATAACACTATATACAGGTGTCATCATTTAATAATATTATAAAACAATTTATGCATTAATAAAGTTAAACTTATAATTATTACAAAATAACCATAAAATTTAAAACTTTACAAAGCTTCCTATACTATTGCAAAACTAAACACATATAACTGAACAATTATATTTACAGAACGAAAATGGTGACCGAATGGTTCACCCAAAACTATCCACACTACTATGAGCGAACGGTCATGATCTATTCAGCAGGAGTCTCGCCGTCCAGTTACTGTTCCAGAGTAAAATCTTCCCCTTCTGCTCACACCCAAAAAGGATGATCATCGCACGGGAAAAACTGAACGATAACATGGAGAAAACAGAAAAATAAGGGTAAGCTACTACAATTTAATTTGGCATGCATACATACAATTCATTTCAAATACAAACAATACAAAGTCGAACACTATAGCATACCAAAACCCATGCCAATAGACATATACAAATTTAACCCTATAATACATGCATAAACCGAACACCTGACTTCACCATCCGGATTGTATGAATACGTAGTTTAAGGCCGTTCATGCACTCGAATGGTGTAGTAACTAGAAAACCATCAGCTTCCACCCGAGGTTAGTCCGTTATAACTTACCCAAGAACCTATGGGCTAGGACCTCCTGCCATTCTCACACAATGCATTACCCATCTCTACTTGAGAATTAGTAATCATCAGAATATCAAGATAAACTCCGTGAATTTCACTATCCATATTCATACTTTACCACATAAATACACATTTCACTGAGACATTCCTCCTTGGAATTCTCTTTCACATTTACATGAAACATATACCTTATTTGAATAACAAGAAAATTTCCCGTACACCTTAGATCCATACAATTATCTCAAATAATCAGAGTCACACTTGGAAAATGTTATTTAAATATAAAATAATCATTCATAGAAGGAGATCGAACAGAAACTCACTAACTTATAAAAACCAAACACTAGAGCTTAGACCGAACATTAATAATACTGAACCATTAGTATAAGATCGACCGATATTTCACTATTCACCAATCAGGACTGAACGGTATTCCATTATCCACAAAACGAGACCGAACGATATTTCACTAAGTAAGAATGAGAAATAGCTGACTACTAGAACCAACTAAAATACTAACAAGAAACAAAACTCTATACCCTAAGACACTTACTTACAGTTTATTCCGAACACTTAAGATTGATTCTAAATACTATTAATAAAGCTTAACACTTTTAAGAAACCGATCGTTACGACAATAGGGTCAAACTATGCACAGGAACAACTATCTCAGTATAACCAACGTATTTAAGCTTAGTACGAGGACGAGATCTAATAATAATATAGAAACTATCACTAACCCGAATACCCAATCCGATAAGACTGATCATTAATACATAACCATTATCACTTTAGGATACCAATCATTCCCAAAACCGAGCGGTCATGTACGATAATACTAAAAAGCTAACTCTATTACTGAATTATTAACTTACCATGACCGAACGGGGAATACTGAACGCCCAACATTTCTGCATAACTCTTATAGACTTATACAGAATCACTAAAACCCAGAAACATACATTTCATATACAAATCATCAAATCAATTCATTCCATACATAAACAGAATCATCACTCACGCAATTAAATTAAATAGCTTCCCTTACCTCTTAATCAGAAGAAACACTCACAACACATAATTTTGCCCAACACCAAAACTCTCAAAAGCTAAGATTCACTGTTTTGAAGAAAATAGACCAACCACAGGACCAGAAGCGTGACCAGAATCTTAGAAGAAGAAGAAGATAAACACATGCAAACAGAAACTTGGTTTGCATGTGCCAAAAACTAAACTTTCTTAGAAGTAGAAAGACCTACCAGCTCAAACTACCACTTGACAGATTAAAAAGAGAACCTTTGCCACCAGCCAACTTCAAACATAATTTGATGAATGATCGGATGAAGGAAAACGTGAGAATCATTGGAGGAAAGGATGATAGTTTAGAGAGAAGATAGAGAGAAGGAGGAGAAAATGTGAGTTCAAAAAGTTGGGGAAGAAAATGCATGCAAAAAGTGGCACCATATTTAAAATTTTTACTTAAATATTACTATCAAAACCGATCGGTCCACTCTGCTGGTCACACCTGTCTTCCACTTTCTGAATTTCTAAATTCTCACCCTTCCACCTGACTTTCACTTTCTCTACAGAATTTAAGAGTTCTGACAAGTTTAGTTTAAGCTACATTAAAAAAAATTGCCAAATTTGTTTGTGTAAACTTAATTATAGTTAATAAAATTTGTAACTCACGAAATAAAGAACTGCATTTTAATAAAATGCTCATATAATTAGTAGCTTAAAAGATGCAAAACTTTATAGGTTGATTATGTTAATAAAAAATTGGAAGTAGTCTGAATTATTAGACGAAACGAATAAAAATACCAGATTCTCTATCCTCATTTCTATAAATTGCATTTTATTAATTTGAAACTAATAAAAAATGCCAAAATAAATTTTGTAACATGTTTTGAAAATGTATTCGTCAATTTAAAATTGCGTATAACTTTCTTGACGATACTCTTACGAGAATTTCTTGTAATACATTTGTTGAGTTAAAACTTCATTATATTATTGTTTATCACATTTTGATTTGTAAAAAATAAAGTTATATATACATAATTCAACCCTCCTTAAATATTTCGTGTGTCTTTATAATTGGTAACAAAACTAAATATCTAAAGTGTTGAGTGTCCTACAACGATTAGAGCAAAGATTCAACACATAGTTGGCATGGAAAAGTATTTCATTGACAATGAAGCATTCCTTAAATTTTATACTACATCATTTTTCACTTTAGACAAATCTAAACTAGATCTCATGTACTATATTATTTTTGAAATAATTATTAACATTTTTTAGTCCATGTTCTAAATTTGAAATGGAGAATCAAGATGTTTTTGAGGATAGGTTGGAGCTTTTGACATTGGTGCTTTCAGAATAGGAGTTCTCACAACATTAATAGGTTCCATTGTGTTGAGAAAATATCTATGATGAATGTACTAGTTAGAAGAAAGACTGTGGGGGTATATTGGTGGGAACATCACAAATTTTAGCTATCTAAAGAATAACAACATTCCTAGAGGAAACTACCTATATTGGAAAAAAAGTATACATATTTGCATAAAGTGCATACATTATATATTCTGGACCATCATAACTTGAGGAGATATCATTAAAGAAATATTGGATGCAAGACAAAGATAAGTTCGATTAGGTATAGTTGAAAAATAAAGCCAAACATACTTTAGTGTTTTATCTAAAAATAAGTACATGTTTTTTTCCCCTAATATCAATTTTGATCTTTAATTTATGTTAGAATTGATGAGCTTTGTTTCTCAACACCAAAAGGGGTGAATTGGTGTTTAATAACAAATCACACTTTTCAAATCTTTTTCGCAAATGGTATGGTTATTGAAACCTTTCTTGTGCCGTAGGCAATAGTGTGCTATGAAAACAGTATGCGTGTAAAACAATTACAGAATGTATGCGCAAATGTAAAGAGATAGGGAGAAGAAAATCAAACACAATTTTTATACTGGTTCGGCCTCAATGCCTACATCCAGTCACCATCCTAATCAACCTTAGATCGGAGAGTAATTCACTATAATGATCAGAGTATTATAGTCAAAGCTTTACAGAGCAACTCTAAAATGTAAACACCTCACAAACTCTCAATCAAATATAGAACAACAAAACCTGCCAACACAGAACTACCCTGTTTTTGTCGCAGCAACCCCTTTGAGATATTTAATAATACTTCGGCAAGTCCACTTAATCGTATCAAGTAATAAAAAATGGTAAGACCAAGTATCGTTTCCCAAGAGACTCACGCCACTAAACAATTATGTAATCGCTTAACGAATTAAGACTTAAGAACAATTTTTGGGGTTTTTGAATGCAAATGCAATAAAAATAAACATGAATGCAAATTTGATCAATTGAGGATAAACACAAGGGTGAATGGATGATATTGAAAATATGAGATGAATATGTTGTTGGGGTTTAGATTTCACCTAATCACTCTCATGCATATAAGAATTCATCTTCTTCATTAATGTTAATGCCACTTTCTAATTTACCTTAAACCCGATGTCTCGGTAAAGAAAGCCTACTTCTAATTACTAGTTCACAATGTCTTGTATCCCTAGCAATTAATCATGCATTACAGTGGCACAGAAGCTTAAAGGTAACCAACCCTCCTATCCCTATATCTAGGTAATATTGCTTTTGGGAGAATTTCTCCAGTTCTAGATTTTTCCATATTTGTCCATAGTGACAAAACCAAAAATCATGCAATTGAATGAGTTAAACAAAGCATGCATAGAGCGTAGAGGAAAAATCCTAACAATTAATCAAGTAAAACATTTTATAATAAGAATCAATTCAACACATGACAGTTTAAGAGGTTACATCTTTCCCAACAACAAATAAGGTTTAGTTCCCCATTATCATGGAGAAACTATATAAACAATGGAATGAAAGAATGAAAGAGATAGAAAAAACCCTAGAAAGAGAAGAGGAGAGCTGTCACATCCCTAAATCTACCCCCAAGGGGTGAAAAGTGTGTTTTTGTGGTCAAGCCATCAAAAGATACATTCCCTAGGACGTCCAACTCCTTAAATAGACCATAAAAATAACATAAAACATGCCCAAACCCACTAAATAACAGAAAACGGGTCCAAGCCCACTTTGCTAGCGCTCAACACCCTAAGTGGGGCACCCAGGTAGAACCTGTGACACTAACTGGCGCTCAACGCCCCTAGAAGGGCGCCCGGGCGTGATGCGGTGCAGAGTACATTAAGCAAATGTGATGAACCGTTCGGTTTCACTTTGATACCGTTCGTCCTTACACTCTTGACCGTTCGACATATCTTCTACCACTTCACTCAGCTTCTCCTTTCACAAACCGTTCGGTTTGTCAAGCTTTTTCTCCAGCCGTTCGGCCAGCCTTACACCGTTCCCGTTTGGCCAGCCTTGCACCGTTCAGCAATTGTCTCTCTTTCTTACACCGTTCGGCCTAGGTTCCGCCACCTTCACACCGTTCGGTCTATCTTCTTCACCGTTCGGTCTATCTTCTTCACCGTTCGGTCTATCTTCTCCTCTATCAGACAGGTCGGTCTGGATTCTTAACCGTTTGGTTTGGATTCTCCCACATCCTACCGTTCGGTCTGGTGCTATTTCTGTCTTTTCTGGGTTCCAACTTCTTGGTACTTTTTCTCTTCTTCCAAATCATATCAATAACCTACAAACTTAGGGGAATTTAGTGATAAAATCATCAAGTATAACCTTAACTCTCCTATTCACAAAACTAAAGCAAAAACATGAGTTCAAACTAGTTTCTAAATCATAAAGGGTGTTTTTAATATCAAAATTAAGTATAAAAATAACGGTATTTCAACCGTTATCACAACCTCAAACTTAGAACTTTTCTTGTCCTCAAGCAAATGAGATATAACTTAGTCTTCCACCAATCAATACAATGGTTAAACCCATTCAAAAACTCTTTCTTCCAAGACAAGTAATTACTCAAATCAGCTCATCAAATAGAATTCAGTCAAGATGTACACATGCCTTGTTTAAAATCACTCATCATGGTGTTCACATAATCACATAATATCCAAGATATGATATTCTCATGAATGATCAATTAACTAAGCATTAATGTAATCATGTATTCATGGAACTCTTCCTTACCAGACAAAGTGTTTCACTCAATCACACATGTGTATATAGAGGTTACTCCTTCACTCTACTTATCCCAATGTCACATAGAACAAAATTGCCTTTCATTTACCACAATCAACCATACTCACAGATAAGTATCATCACAATGACTTTCCATGGCTTGTAACGTGGCTGGGCTAAGAAGAAAAATTGGTTTATTAAGATCACAAAATACTTGAGTTAAGAGAGTCATTCATAAATTTATGATTCAAATACAATCTCTCTTTAGACAAACCAATCTCACTAATTCCCAAGTTTCCCCTTTTTGCATTGAGCTTTTCTTTCTTTACATTCTATTTTCTTTTCTCTTTTTCATACTTGCTCAATACTTAGCTCAGTGCTTTTCATTACTTTCTTTTTCAATTCTCCCAATCAACCCCAAACTTGAACCTTTATCAATACCACACCATGATTCTCAACTTAACTCGAGGTAAAGATTTTCACAAAGGATTTTTATAATCTGTTTAATGCTTAAGGTTCAAAAAGGGTAGAACACTTCGTGCTCTCTTTCATTTGGGCTAAAATCATACATTGGCTAAGAAAATGGTCATCAAAAATGACCCTGATCATATGACACAAGTAAGCAAGTAGTTCAATCATAGAAACCTGGGGAAAATCAATCATGCTTTCAAAAGAATAACAATTATTCACAACAACTACTATGGAGTTCAAAACCTCACATATAAGCTAATTCAATGTTCCACATACACCAAATACGTATCCTGCTTAGCATCATAATCACAATCATAACATCATGCATCTGTTCACACAATTTGTGAACAACCACCTGTATATCAACATTTTGTGCAATCTCAACATCAATCAATATCAAGCATCATCAAGCAATACTCATCACACGCAAATCAATATCAAACCATCGCATCAGATATAAGTCTCAAACTGAGTACATCAACACCTATTCTAAAAACAAAAGCAAAATAAAGTTCACAAAAAATAAAAAGACAAGTTTATAAAACTGGGTTGCCTCTTAGGTAGCGCTTGTTTAACGTCACGAGCCTGATCCATGAATCCTCCAGCATCCTTCAGTAGACGCATATCCTTCTCCCCAACACCCATAAGTAGGTGTGTATAGGAATAATATCCTTCAGTAGATACTCTGTCACCTAGCATCCATCAATAGATGCGAATCCTTCTCATAAGCATCCATCAGTAGATGCTAATCTTTCTCATCTTCATCGGCATCCATCAGTAGACGCCTTCAGTAGCATCAAACGGTAGATGCTTAATCACATAGCCTCCATCAGTAGACACTGTCATTCATCACCCTCATAACAGCATCCATTAGTAGATGTTGTCATATGAGTCCTCCTAACATTCCTCAGTAGATGTTGTCCAGCACCCATCAGTAGATGTTGTCATTCCTGCAAAGCAAAATCAAATCCAAACCACACAAATAATCAATTTAAAAAGAAAAATCAGAAATTGGGTTGCCTCCCAATAAGTGCTTGATTAACGTCACGAGCCTAACACCATTAAGCACGATCTGCATCTATTATGTTGGTGTTCCTTTTGCTTTCATCACACCAACTTATCTGCAGCATCTTCTTGTTCACCATCTTTACCCTCCTTGAATAAGGAGTCTCAATCTTAATAACTCCATTCTCTTTGATATCTTTAATCACTTCATGCATAGAGTCTTGGTGAACATGGAACTTGAAGGCTGGTGCTCAGCGTCCTTAATGGGGCACCCAGGCGCACCTTGTGACCTTCTTCAACCTTCTTTTATTGATGATGATCTTGTGCTCCTAGTACAGATTTTCGAATTTAATCCTGCATACACTAAAGAACACTGCACAAGAGCACCCAATTAGCACAAAAAGATAAAAAGAAAAAATAAAAAGATAAAAAAAATAAAAATATAAAAGGATAAATAAAAATATAAAAGGATAAATAAAAATATAAAAAGATGAAAAGATAAAAAAATAAAAAGATGAAAAGATGAAAAGATGAAAAAATTAAAAAAAATGAAAAGATGAGAAAATAAAAACATGAAAAGATGAAAAGATGAAAAGATAAAAAGATGAAAAGATGAAAAGATGAAAAGATGAAAAGATGAAAAGATGAAAAGATAAAAAAAAATAAAAAGATAAAAAGGATAAAAAGATAAAGAAATTTGAAAAGATAAAAAGATAAAAAAAATAAGAAGATAAAAAAAAAATAAAAAGATAAAAAGATAAAAAGATGAAAAGATAAAAAAAATAAAATAAAA
>NW_025910231.1:36477-46883 GCF_018835915.1 Vigna umbellata
CAGAACGGTGTGAATGTGTGGAACTAGGCAGAATGGTGTGAAGCAAGAAAGACAACTGTCGAACGGTGTATAAGCTGCGAAGGTGGAGAAAGATAGACAAACCGACACGTTTGTGGAAAGGAGAAGCCATGGTGAGTGGTAGAAGATTATGTCGAACGGTCAAGAGTGGTAGAAGGTACAACAGAACGGTAAAAGTGAAAACGAACGGTTCAATCACTTATGTAAGTACCTCTCCACCGCATCACGCCCGGGCCCCTTCCTAGGCGCTAAGCGCCAGCAAGTGGGCTTGGGACCCGTTTTATGTTACTGGTGGGCTTGGATACCGTTTTCCGTTATTTTTGGCTTTAGTAATGAGTTGGACAGTCCTAGGGAATGTATCTTTGTTGGCTGAGCACAAAAACACACTTTTCACCCCTTGGGGGTAGCTACCCCCAAAGGGTGAAATGAAAAAGTTTTTTTTTGTTTTTGTGCTCAAGCCTCAAAAAGATATGTTCCCTAGGCGTTCACTATTTAAAAGCAAGAAAAAATAACGGAAAAAAGATCCAAAGCCCCACCAAGGTAACAAGGAAAACGGGTCCAAGCCCACTGCGCTGGCCTTACGCCCTTGGAGGGCCGCCCGGGCGGTATAACTGCGGTGAGAATGGTACCTCATCAGTGCACTGTCGACGGTTTCACTTTGCGGTCGTTTACTTTGACAAGGTCGGTTTTTTCTCACTCTTAAGGTGACTAAATCTTCTACCAACACCATTGCTTCTCCTTCCAAAACCCGTTCGGGTTGTTCTATCTTTTCTCCACCCGTTAGACCTTTAGTTACACAGTTCGGACAGTTGTTTTCTTGCTACACCATTCGGCCTAGTTCCTCAATTCACACCGTCGGTCTCTTTTAGGAATTTGTTCGATTTTGTGTTCTTTGTGTTCTTTAACGTTGATTGTCTCAGTAACACGGTCAGGTCTGTTCAGTACGTTTCGGTCTGTTGTTTGTTATGTCTTTTCAGGGTCAACTTCCGGGTTTCTTTTGCTCTTCTTTCCAATCATATAAATACACCTACACAAATTAATGGACTTAGTGCTATAAATATTCATGTATCCCGTCTTCACCTCTTTATCACAAAAAAACTAAAGCAAAAACATGAGTTCAAACTAGTTTCTAAATCATAAAGGGTGTTTTTAATATCAAAATTAAGTATAAAAATAACGGTATTTCAACCGTTATCACAACCTCAAACTTAGAACTTTTCTTGTCCTCAAGCAAATGAGATATAACTTAGTCTTCCACCAATCAATACAATGGTTAAACCCATTCAAAAACTCTTTCTTCCAAGACAAGTAATTACTCAAATCAGCTCATCAAATAGAATTCAGTCAAGATGTACACATGCCTTGTTTAAAATCACTCATCATGGTGTTCACATAATCACATAATATCCAAGATATGATATTCTCATGAATGATCAATTAACTAAGCATTAATGTAATCATGTATTCATGGAACTCTTCCTTACCAGACAAAGTGTTTCACTCAATCACACATGTGTATATAGAGGTTACTCCTTCACTCTACTTATCCCAATGTCACATAGAACAAAATTGCCTTTCATTTACCACAATCAACCATACTCACAGATAAGTATCATCACAATGACTTTCCATGGCTTGTAACGTGGCTGGGCTAAGAAGAAAAATTGGTTTATTAAGATCACAAAATACTTGAGTTAAGAGAGTCATTCATAAATTTATGATTCAAATACAATCTCTCTTTAGACAAACCAATCTCACTAATTCCCAAGTTTCCCCTTTTTGCATTGAGCTTTTCTTTCTTTACATTCTATTTTCTTTTCTCTTTTTCATACTTGCTCAATACTTAGCTCAGTGCTTTTCATTACTTTCTTTTTCAATTCTCCCAATCAACCCCAAACTTGAACCTTTATCAATACCACACCATGATTCTCAACTTAACTCGAGGTAAAGATTTTCACAAAGGATTTTTATAATCTGTTTAATGCTTAAGGTTCAAAAAGGGTAGAACACTTCGTGCTCTCTTTCATTTGGGCTAAAATCATACATTGGCTAAGAAAATGGTCATCAAAAATGACCCTGATCATATGACACAAGTAAGCAAGTAGTTCAATCATAGAAACCTGGGGAAAATCAATCATGCTTTCAAAAGAATAACAATTATTCACAACAACTACTATGGAGTTCAAAACCTCACATATAAGCTAATTCAATGTTCCACATACACCAAATACGTATCCTGCTTAGCATCATAATCACAATCATAACATCATGCATCTGTTCACACAATTTGTGAACAACCACCTGTATATCAACATTTTGTGCAATCTCAACATCAATCAATATCAAGCATCATCAAGCAATACTCATCACACGCAAATCAATATCAAACCATCGCATCAGATATAAGTCTCAAACTGAGTACATCAACACCTATTCTAAAAACAAAAGCAAAATAAAGTTCACAAAAAATAAAAAGACAAGTTTATAAAACTGGGTTGCCTCTTAGGTAGCGCTTGTTTAACGTCACGAGCCTGATCCATGAATCCTCCAGCATCCTTCAGTAGACGCATATCCTTCTCCCCAACACCCATAAGTAGGTGTGTATAGGAATAATATCCTTCAGTAGATACTCTGTCACCTAGCATCCATCAATAGATGCGAATCCTTCTCATAAGCATCCATCAGTAGATGCTAATCTTTCTCATCTTCATCGGCATCCATCAGTAGACGCCTTCAGTAGCATCAAACGGTAGATGCTTAATCACATAGCCTCCATCAGTAGACACTGTCATTCATCACCCTCATAACAGCATCCATTAGTAGATGTTGTCATATGAGTCCTCCTAACATTCCTCAGTAGATGTTGTCCAGCACCCATCAGTAGATGTTGTCATTCCTGCAAAGCAAAATCAAATCCAAACCACACAAATAATCAATTTAAAAAGAAAAATCAGAAATTGGGTTGCCTCCCAATAAGTGCTTGATTAACGTCACGAGCCTAACACCATTAAGCACGATCTGCATCTATTATGTTGGTGTTCTTTTTGCTTTCATCACACCAACTTATCTGCAGCATCTTCTTGTTCACCATCTTTACCCTCCTTGAATAAGGAGTCTCAATCTTAATAACTCCATTCTCTTTGATATCTTTAATCACTTCATGCATAGAGTCTTGGTGAACATGGAACTTGAAGGCTGGTGCTCAGCGTCCTTAATGGGGCACCCAGGCGCACCTTGTGACCTTCTTCAACCTTCTTTTATTGATGATGATCTTGTGCTCCTAGTACAGATTTTCGAATTTAATCCTGCATACACTAAAGAACACTGCACAAGAGCACCCAATTAGCACAAAAAGATAAAAAGAAAAAATAAAAAGATAAAAAAAATAAAAATATAAAAGGATAAATAAAAATATAAAAGGATAAATAAAAATATAAAAAGATGAAAAGATAAAAAAATAAAAAGATGAAAAGATGAAAAGATGAAAAAATTAAAAAAAATGAAAAGATGAGAAAATAAAAACATGAAAAGATGAAAAGATGAAAAGATAAAAAGATGAAAAGATGAAAAGATGAAAAGATGAAAAGATGAAAAGATGAAAAGATAAAAAAAAATAAAAAGATAAAAAGGATAAAAAGATAAAGAAATTTGAAAAGATAAAAAGATAAAAAAAATAAGAAGATAAAAAAAAAATAAAAAGATAAAAAGATAAAAAGATGAAAAGATAAAAAAAATAAAATAAAATGATAAAGTCTAATCGGTTAAGAATCACATAAATCGAATAGTTATACCACGAGTCCCCAACAACGACGCCAAAAACTTGTTAACACTTCGGCAAGTGTACCAAATCGTATCAAGTAATAATAAATGGTAAGACCAAGTATCGTTTCCCAAGAGACTCACTTCTCTAAACATTTATGTAATCTCTTATCTAATTAAGACTTAAGAACAATTTTTGGGGTTTTTGAATGCAAATGCAATAAAAATAAACATGAATCCAAATTTGATCAATTGAGGATAAACATAAGGGTGAATGGACGATATTGAAAATATGAGATGAATATGTTGTTGGGGTTTAGATTTCACCTAATCACTCTCATGCATATAAGAATTCATCTTCTTCATTAATGTTAATGCCACTTTCTATTTTACCTTAAACCCGATGTCTCGGTTAAGAAAGCCTATTTCTAATTACTAGTTCACAATGTCTTGTATCCCTAGCAATTAATCATGCATTACATTCGCACAGAAGCTTAAAGGCAACCAACTTTCCTATCCCTATGTCTAGGTAATATTGCTTTTGGGAGAATTTTCCCAATTCTAGATTTTCCCATATGTGTCCATAGTGACAAAACCAAAAATGATGCAATTGAATGAGTTAAACAAAGCATGCATAGAGCATAGAGGAAAAACCCTAACAATTAATGAAGTAAAGCATTTTATAATAAGAATTAATTCAACACATGAGAGTTTAAAAGGTTACATCTTTCCCAACAACAAATAAGGTTTAATTCCCCATTATCATGGAGAAATTATATGAACAATGTAATGAAAGAATGAAAGAGATATAACAAACCCCAGAAAGAGAATATGAGAGTTGTTACATCCCCAAATCTACCCCGAAGGGGTGAAAAGTGTGTTTTTGTGCTCAAGCCATCAAAAGATACATTCCCTAGGACGTCCAACTCCTTAAATAGACCATAAAAATAACAGAAAACAGGTATAACCCCAGTAAATAACATAAAACGGGTACAAGCCCACTTTGTTGGCGCTTAGCGCCCTAAGTGGGGCGCCCAAGCGGAACCTACGACACTAACTGCCGCTCAGTGCCCTTGGAAGGGCGCTTGGGCGTGATGCGGTACAGAGTACATTCAGCAAATGTGATGGACCGTTCGATTTCACTTTGATACCGTTCGGCCTTACACTGTTGGTCGTTCGGCATATCTTCTACCACTTCACTCAGCTTCTCCTTTCACAAACCGTTCAGTTTGTCAAGGTTTTTGTCCAGCCGTTTGGCCAGCCTTGCACCGTTCAACAATTGTCTCTCTTGCTTACACAGTTTGGCCTAGGTTCCACCACCTTCACACCGTTTGGTCTATCTTCTTCACGGTTCGGTCTATCTTCACTTCTATCAGACCGTTTGGTCTATCTTCTCCTGTATCAGACTAGTCGGTCTGGATTCTTAACCGTTCGGTTTGGATTCTCCCGTATCCTACTGTTCGGTTTGGTGATGTTTTTGTCTTTTCTGGGTTCCAACTTCTTGGTACTTTTATTCTTCTTCCAAATCATATCAATAACCTACAAAAAATTAGGGGAATTTAGTGATAAAATCATCAAGTATAACCTTAACTCTCTTATTCACAAAACTAAAGCAAAAACATGAGTTCAAGCTAGTTTCTAATTCATAAATTGTGTTTTTAATATCAAAATTAAGTATAAAAATAACGATATTTCAATCGTTATCATATCCCCTCTCAAAGTCAAGAGTACACCACTCTTCTTCCTGACGCGACATGTACAGGGAACAACAAATCAAAGATTGCAAGTCTTCTTCTCTTGATTAAACATAATGCACCTTCAGTTGTGCAGAATCAATTAGCATTTTTCAGTGCAGTCACGTTTGCTTCTCAAGAATCCTTCAAGATCTGTAAATCGCTTCTCGTTCTTGATTCTTGGAGCCTTTGATAAATCTGTAAAACTTCTCAGATGAAAATCAATCAGATATGAAAGTGTAATTCTCAATTGTTCTACAGAAAATTAAACAATGCGTCAATATATAGTTTATATCAAATCGATTTACATATTAATGTAATCAGTTACATTAAACAAATGTAACAAAATTACAACCAAATAAGCTCCTAATTGAATATACAATTAATGCAATCGATTTTGATTAAATGCTTGGTCAAACATATTTTAAAATATGGCTGTTATAGCAGTTATGACAAGCATAAGTAAGTTTTCAAATCATAACGAACTTAATTGAATACATAAACCATGTAATCGATTAAGCTTTTACACTTAGAAGATTTTTTGAAAACTTTTCTTTCTCAAAACACATCACAGCACATTTGTAAAAGATATGTGCAAACACACAAGTTTTAATCGATTCACCAACTAATGTAATCGATTCAAAACTAGTTGTTTTGCCATAGTTTAAAACTCAAGTTGTTTGATGACCTTAATCGATTATCACACCACTGTAATCGATTTAGTCATTCAGATATGCTTTTGTGCATGTGTTTCTATATCGCCAAAACATATATTATGCATACACATATATGATTATTTCTCAAATACAATAGTATGCAACAATCAACACAATATGTCAACAAATATGACAAACACAATATGTGCATATTTCACAATAAGCATTAACACATACAACACATAACATAGTACACATACATGTGTTTTTATTATCAATGTGTTGTCATCATAAAAATCAAACATCACAGGGATTGGGTTTAGCTAACATTGTGTTCTCCCTATCAACAATTTCGTTACGTATGTTCAAAGGGGTCCTCCTATTTTTCAGAAGTTCATAGTGATTCCGTATTCTGTAAAAAAGGTTCAAATTTGTTCTTTTTGCTCACGGCGTTAAAAACGCTAACGGTGTAATGTCCATACTGGCTAAAAGTGAATGAGCTTTCCAATTATTGATTTTTTGGCAAGCTCAGGTCAATTGATTTGAGAACGTTAGGTTTATTGGTGTGGAAATGTTAAAATTAAAGTTATTGGGTAAAAGGAAAGAGTTAGGGTTCGTGAAAGTTCTTCCTTGAATTGAGCAAAGTCATTGCGCCGAATAATCCCAATTTGGTGAAATTGGTTTCAATTTTAATGAATAACCCCAATTTGGTAAAATTGGTTTCAATTTGGCGTGAGAGCTCCTTCATTTTTCCATCAACCACAAATCCTCCATTACCTACAGCAAACCCTAAATCCCTAATTTCCAGAAATCCTAATTCACCAATTTATAGAAACCCTAAATCGTCAACCACGAGAACCCCTAAATTCGCAAATCAATCTCGCGACTTTCTCCTCCATCAAAAACTAAATCGCACTCACAAGAACCTCACGAGCACCACCGCAAACCACTGTTCTCCTTCAACCTTCGAGCAACATTGTGCTCATGCAACCACCCTCTTCCACCATGAAATCGCACGATTACAAAACCCCCAAATTGTGCTGCCACCATCATCGAGCTACTTGTAACCACAAATAGACCTGCAAATTCAAACACAGAGGAACCTTAACCATTGTCGCGCTTCGTATTTGTGATTCAACCTGCGAGAAACCACAAAATGTAGAAAACCTTAATGTTCAAAACGCAGGAAACCCAAATCGAATAATTGAACAACCTAGAAACAAGGAAATTGCCACGTCAATTGGACTAATGTTGGCACGTATTGCAAAACTGAACATGTCATTCCCTTTTGGCTATGGTGGACATTACACTATTAGCATTTTTAATGCTGTAAGCAAAAGGGATCAACTTGAACCATTTTCAAAAATATAGGACCATTATGAACTTCTGAAAAATAGAAGGATCACTTTGAACACACATAACGAAACTAGGGACCAAAAATGGTATTAAGCATTTTCTTTTAGGTTAAAGATTGCAAAGTGAAATGTAGGTTCTATTTAGGAAACAAGGATGTCAAACTAAGGAAATTTGTCAACCTCACACTCAAATATGAAACTTTAATCATAAAGGACGGTGACATAATAGATGACATTTTTGGAAGAATGTAGGTTTTACTAAACAAGTTAAAAACTTCAAGAAAAAGTTTCTCTAAAGCTTAGATCACTAGTACAAATATCGCGTACAACGTCGAATATTTTGGATTTTTAATGGCGAATTGGCGAACGGTGTCATATCTGGAGACGTTAAATTGATGTCGAATTTAAAAAATTCGACGTTAAATTAATGTCGAATTTTGTCAATATACGACGTTAACTTAATGTGGAATTTTGTTTAATATACGACGTTAATAATTTTTTTTTGTTTTTTTAATTAATTGTGATCCTTTTTTACATTTCTACGAGACCTGAAAAGCAGAAAAAGAACAAATTTCAGTTTTTGGTATTTTATAAAGCAAGAACCATGAACGTAGTATCAACAACAAACAACAATAACCAACAACAAACAAGTTCAATCAAACAACAACAACAAACAAGTTCAATCAAACAACAACAACAAACAAGTTCAACCAAACAACAACAAACAAGTTCAACAAAAAAAACAACAAACAAGTTCAACCAAAAAAACAACAAACAACTTCAACAAATAAGTTCTTCAAAACGAAAATGAAAACTAACCTTCAAAAGGTGGGTTTGTCAGAATAAAGTGTCATCACCGATGACAAAGAAAGCAGAATGCGCCTATGAAGAACAAAAGCACGAAAATAATTACTCAAAACAAACGAATATCATACATAAAATGCATTTGTATCAAATGAAAGAAAGATTACATGTGATGGTCATTAAACTTCGTCCGAGAAAAGTTTGAGAAGAGAAGAGGGTGTCACGCGCTAAGATAAACTGAATGAATTTTCAATCTTCCGCTCAAATTTTTATTGAGTTCACTGACCTTTTGACGTCTAACACTAGGGCATTCGAAGTTTTATATCCTTTTACGTCTAATTACAATTCTAAACAACATTTAATAATTGCATTTATTTACAAAAATGCCACCAGTCATTTTTAACGTTGGCTATTCAGTGGTTGGACGTTAAACGCGTGACGTTATATGTTGTTTTTGTACCAATGGATCAACCTAAAGTTAATAGACAACATGCCAAAGGTTTGGAAACCTAAAACCACCACCATACAAGAAGCACGAGATCTAAAGAAGCCCACATAAGATGAGGTGCATCTCCAAAATTGTGACAAAAAAGATCTGACATCATCTGAGAAAGTCCTATAGGCAAGGTTTTCTTGAAGAACAACTAACTCAAGAACATGGAAGTTAGTGAACTGAACAATCTATAGAAGAAAAGCGATGCATCCAAGGTTGAGTCGGAAAAACTCAATTGATAACAAAATATCTCTAATGTCTAAAAAGTTCAAGAAAATGTTGAAATGGAGGGGACAATAGAAAAAAAGTTTCCCAAAATAAAAAAAAGTTTCCCAAAATAAAAAAAGAAAGCTTCATAATAAAAGGGAATGATGAAGAAAACTAAAGATTATTTGTTACAACTGGGTGACATGAAGACAACGCATCCCAAACTCAAAGAAAAACCAATATTCAAGAAAATAGGTTTGATAAGTACATATGTAATCTCTAATTTTAGCTCTTGTTGAAACCTCATTAGACTCCTTGTTTATAAAGATAATAAGTGTGAAAACAAACGAATTTTCATTTGTGTATTAAAATAAAGATAATAAGTGTATTAAATCTTTTCCAAAAATTTCAAAAAACTTTATCTAATGAAAGCATGTTGGAAATATTGAGTATAATGTAAAAACAATATTATATATATATTTCACACGTCGAGTAGAATCTTTCACACGTCGCACATCCATTCAACTCTGTCATCATGTATTTGATTCTATTCTAGCTGTGACTTTTGTTTTTAATTGTGTTCAGTGCAGTTGCTAGCCATATATTGATCATATAAAGCAATGAGATCAAGTCTAGCTTTGATCATAAGAGCTCACAACTCTACAAAACATATTTCAGTTTCAAATATCTGCATAAAAAATCAATTCTGGTTTAATCTTGAGTAATTTGTTTTTATCTAGATTTATTGTTTTAAAAGCTTGAGACAAGTTTCTTTCATGATATTACACATGTCTCAAGTAATGGAAACTCAAATTAATCACTAAATTGCAAAAAGTATGGTTGAGTAGTTCACAATGCTGTAACAAATTGATGTTACTGTTTCATCCAAGTTATGCATCATGCTTAATTTCCTTGCTATGTTTTAGGTTACTTAAACTCTGCTAGCTCATATTCTACAGCTAGATCTAGTCAATTAGAACTTCCATAAGCTTTGTTTGTGCTCTCCAGTTTGATTCCAGTACCTTCTTTGCATTATGGTGCCGTTTTTAGTGCATTTTTCTTCATTTTTGGCAACTGGTATTGTCATTTGATGCATCCAGTTGTTTCTGTGCATTGTGAACGTTTGAAAAGGCTTATTTTACAATTTCAAACTTGTGTGCACTCTTCATTTGGTCAGTTTTGAGCATATATGCAAAATCACCATCTACAACATTAATTTTGCCTAAATTTGGAAGTGGACCAATGATCTTGTTGTGTAATCTGTTTCTTGGTTGTTTAAGTGTTTACACACCTTCAAATTGATGATATAAACTTGCTTGAAGCATCACTTGAGCTGTTGAAACACTTCCAAGCATTTTTGGGTTTGAAACCACCATTTTCA
>NW_025910234.1:0-24834 GCF_018835915.1 Vigna umbellata
TTCGCACCCTTCAAGTCTCCCTTGCATTTCAATCAAACAACACCCTTATCCCACGCCAACAACCATGATTCTTCATCCTTATTCCACGGGGGCCCCTAACATCTTCATCCTATACCACCTCCCATCTACATCATCCTAACACTACTACCAACACCCCACGGCCAACCCTCATTTTCATCCTTGCCTTCTTCATTTTCAACACCTCATCTCCATCTTCATCAACCATAATCCACTCTCACCTCCCTTTTCTTCCTCCAACACACTTTCATCTCCAGCACCAACTCCAGCACATCACTCTCATCTCCCCACATCTTCGACGCCCACCTCCAACAAGCATAACCCACCAATCACACTTAAGGCAGAACAATCCAGCATTCACCCCTCACATTCAGATGTACACAACACACACTACGTACTTTTTCAAATTAATCAGTAAATCAATAAAAACGATAAAAATTAGGGAGAAAGAGGGAAATGTGGTTTTGCGGGGACATAGGCAGTCGGAAAGCCCCGAACGAGAGGAGGGAAAGTGACATGGTGGTCTGGCTGAAGAAGCGCGCTCCAGCTAGAGGCAACGTGGCCGGCTCTGGCCAGGCGGCGGCAAGGAGGTGCCAAGGTGAAAAGCCTCAACCCTAGCTAGTGCGAGAGAGAGAAGGGGAGAGAACGCCGTGGCCGGCCGTGGTTCCGGTGGTGCTTGGGGTCGCCCCCCGACACCGAGACGGGTGGAAGGTGGTGGCGCGGTGGCTGGTTGGAAGAAGTATAGGCGCAGGTGTTCAAGGGAGGCAATCCCACCCTAGTTTTTCCTGGTCAGAGAGAGAAAGAGACCTGGGTTCTCGATGGAGGGAAGCAGCATTGAGTGTAGAGTCAAGAACCCCTAGGGAATTCTAGGTAGAAACCACCCGTGGGCCAAGCCCATAATAAACGCACGTTTTCGGCCTTTTTCGAACGTTCGTCATCTACCCCTCTCCGAACGTCCGTCCGTCAAACTTCTTGGACGGACCGTTTGGGTGACCATCTCCCCAACGAACGCTCGTCCACAACGGCGCTCGTCTTTCAGCCTCTTTTCCCAGCGTCCGTTCGCCAAATTCATCAACGAACGCTCTTCCCCACGAGCGTTCGTCATCAGCCCGCCCCCCAACGGACGTTCGTCATTCACCCAGCCTCTTTTCCCACGTCCGTTCGCCATTTCCCATCAACGAACGCTCGTCCCAACGCGCGTTCGTCATTTAGCCCGTTTCCCAGTGTCCGTTCGCCAATTCATCAACGAACGCTCGTCCCCAACGAGCGTTCGTCATTCAGCCCTGTTTCCCAGCGTCCGTCCGCAATTCTCCAACTAACGCTCGTCCCCTGACGAGCGTTCGTCATTCAGCCCGTCCCCCAACGAGCGCTCGTCATTCAGCCCGTTTCCCAGCGTCCGCTCACCAGTTCCCCAACCGAAACGCTGTCCCCAACGACGCTCGTCATTCAAGCCCGTTTCCCAGCGTCCGTTTCAATAAACGCCCAATGACCGCTCGTCCCCAACGAACGCTCGTCCCCAACGAGCGTTCGTCACTCAACCTCCTTTCAATGACGCTCGTTATCTACCCTCCTTGTACTCAACTTACGTTCGTCATATCACCCACGAACGCTCGTCATCCGGCATTTTTTCTCAACGTACGTTCGTCAACTCTCCCCCCGGACGCTCTCATCCAGGCTCCTTTACCTCAACATACGTTCGTCTATCACCCAGAACGCTGTCGTCCAGATTTTTTCTCCAGCGTCCGTTCATAATTCCCCCAACGCTCGTTATTTTCCTCTTCTCAACGTCCGTTTGATTTCCCCAACGCTCGTTATTTTTATTCGTTTGTTTTTCTTATTTTATTTTATTCTATTTATTTTTTGTCTATCTTATTTTAATTGTTTTATTTATTTCTTTTATTTTATTTTTATTTTTATTTATTATTTTTTGTGTTCTATCTACTTATTCTAGATATTTACTTATCCTAAAATATATATTTTAATAATGCAATATTTACAATTTAATAAAGGAATTTATAAAAATATGTTTTAAGGTTTAGGCACATGTGTGATCGCACGCATCGTCCTTGTGCTTAAAACCTTTTCTTTTCTTTCTTAAATAAAATT
The DNA here is from genome assembly GCF_018835915.1 of Vigna umbellata. Next base: position 2,125 of record NW_025910234.1, read on the forward strand.
ACAAAGATATGTTTTGAAGGTTTGGCACATGTTTGATCGCACGCATCGTCCTTGTGCTGAAAACCTTTTCTCTTTCTTAATTAAAATTACAAAAATACGTTTTTAAGGGTTTAGGCACATGTGTTGCGCACCAATCGTCCTTGTGCTGAAAACCTTTTCTCTTTCTAATTGAAATTACAAAAAATGTTTTAAAGGGTTTAGGCACATGTGTGATCGCACGCATCGTCCTTGTGCTAAAAACCTTTTCGCTTTCTTAATTAAAATACAAAAAATATGTTTTAAAAGTTTAGGCACATGTGTGATCGCACGCATCGTCCTTGTGCTAAAAACCTTTTCTTTTCCTTAAGTAAAATTAACCAAAAAATATGTTTTAAAGGTTTATGCACATGTGGTGATCGCACGCATCATCCTTGTGCTAACAACCTTTTCTCTTTCTTCACAAATACAAAAAAAGGTTAAATCTTCAAAAACCCGAAAACATCACAATTTTAACAACAAATAGTCTGCTACCCAGAACTACGTGGATCCTTGATTCTCCCAACAAAAGTGGAGATACGTAGGAGCAAGGCTAGCCCTTGTCAGGTTAACTTTCCCAAAAATCCAAATTTACCCATAATCATATTCCAAACAAAATTTTCTAAACAATTTTCAAACAAATTTGCTAGCAGTTTTCTAAAAAACTACGTAACCCTGATTTCTCATTTGAATAGAATACGTAGGAGCAAGGTCAATCCTTGTCGGCCCAAAAAACTAAAAAATATGTTTTGTTTATTTTAGAATTTATTTTAGGGATAGTTAACATTTTGAAAATCACATCATATTCGTGCATTTAGTTAAAGGTACTGCCTTAGGGCAGGCGTTGTGGGGTTGCTAACAACTTCCCCACGCGTAACCGACTCCCGAACCCAATCTTTGGTTTTCGTGGACCGTGCTTTATCGTTTTAATGGTTTTTCCGTAGTTTTTCCAGAATAAACTATGGTGGCGACTCCAAAATCTCTTTTTAAAACCCGCGTTTCTCTTTTTTGGATCGTCGTCCCGTCGCGATTCCGGTTGCGACACACGTTAAGAACATATAAGGCTTTGTCATACACATCTTAAGTGGTAGATTGTATGTGGTAACTATCACTGGCCAACATGAATATGGTGATGCAGATGCCTGAGTATGGCGTAAACCCATTAGAGCATAGACCAAGTCTCACATTACGTGGTTCACTAGCGAAATTGTTGGAAGCGAAAGGAATGAGTTATGAGAAGATGGAGAGTGAAGGTGAGGTTTTGGTGAGTGGGGTTCATGGGTTTGATAAATTTAAGAGAAGGAGGAAAATGATTGACAATGGATGGAAGAAGTGCATGAAAGAAGAAGATTAAAAGTGGGGGAAGGAGATGGGCATGACTTGGTTGATGTAAAAGTGGCAAAGAAAAATAAAGGTGCTGGAAGAGGACCAAAAATCGTAAAGGAAGAAGCTTCGGATGGTCTTTGAAATCAAAGAAGAAAAAAAAAGGATTGAAGTATGCATGTTTTACATAGAGGATGGAGAAGAAAAAAAATGGAAGAGAGAAAGGGTGGATGTTGGCGCATGTTGAGAAGAAAAAATGAAAGAATGGTAGGAAGATGGTTGACGTGACTTGAAGGGGGTGAAGTTTGGTGTTGAAAGGTCACATTGAGATAAAACAAATTAGAAGTGTGTTGCTGATAAGGTGCGTCAATTAAAAAAAAGAGAGAGGGGAAGAAAGTGGATTGTTGCAACGTAAGTGGTGGAAGAAATTAAGAGAGGAAAACAAAGTGAAAGTGGTGTATAATATGGTGAGACCATGAGTATTAAATGAAGGAGAGAGAAGAAATAAAGGGAGTGTGAGGAGATGGGGTTGCTACGTAAAAGGTGTTGGTGCATGGGTGAAGTTGTGATTTTTTTCTAACATAGCACATATTCCATTTATATTTACGAGGATAGGATACTGATCAATGCAAAAATACACCTCACATGTGCATAATTTGATCAGCAATGTAAGTCCAGAATAAATCTTTATCGATTATGTCATGCAGATTTTCTTTTGTGCTTGTGGTTTTCATTACACAGAAACATACAGTATGCATACAAATATATAAACACATCATAAGAAGTAGTATGCAGAACGAACACTATGTCAACATATGCATTTATCAACAATAAGCATTTACACATTCACATATGTATTTCATCACATAGAAATATATTTCTGTTATTTCATGACAACATCTATGTGTTGTTATTATCAATGTGTTGTCATCATAAAAAACAAACACATTAGGGATTTGGTTGAGCATTCATATTGCTCCCCCTATCAACAAAGACTAATACCTATCACTTGTGATATCATCTTTTACTACTTTCACGTAACATTCAACTTATTTGATGAAAATATTCACCAACATATTAATCTTTTTTGGTAGTTATATGTGTGTATAAATGTTTAATCATATTAATAATTATATAAAGATAGATATGTTCCATACTTTTTCCATTAAAATAGTTTCTTTTTATATTTGATTATAACTAGTATTAAATTTATTAATTTGTTTCATTCACACATTGTTTCACCTTAATATAATTAAATAGTTTTGAATTTAAGTTATTCTTCATGAAATATTATTTTGAAACCTAAAACCTATGCAACACAAAAAAGAAATTCTAAACAAGTAAAGCAACGCCATTTTGTTTAGGCCAAAACTATATCAATTGACTCACTTCATAACCTCTAAGGATGCCTTCAAATAAGGATATGTGGCACAACCTACACTAATTGTCATAGTTTTCATTGCAATGAATGTTAAACAACTATTGAAAGTGAAAATTACATGTAGCACATTCAAACATTAGGTTAACCCCATTCCACTTCATAACTTCTAAGGATGCCTTCAAATAAGGATATAGGGCACAACCTACACTAATTGTCATAATTTTCATTGCAACAAATGTTACAAAACAACTATTGAAAGTGAAAATGACATGTAGCACATTCAAACATTGAGTTAATCCCTATCCCACCCAAACAATGTTTTTATGGCCCAAACCACATCATTCGCTTCATGACCACTAACAATGGTTAAAGATAAGGATATGCAGCTCAAAATTCATGTTTTTTACATAGTTTTCCATTGCAATATAATGGAAAACTATCATAACCCAAAAGTGCATATAACATGCCTGGGTCTAAAACTTAAGAAAAAAGTAACATCATGTTTTAGGGCTAAATCATATCAATGGACTAACGTTGTGACTCTTTACATTGCCTCTAAATAGGGACGTCTAACTCGTGCTACATTATTTTCATAATCTACATAGTAGCCGATACAATAAAATAACCATAGAAACCCAAAAATGTATAATGTATGTCCAAAAACTAGATTAACTTACTCGCTTTATGATCCTTGACGAGAACTCCAGATAGGGATATGTGGTTCGACCTATTCTATTTATAATAGTTTTCAATAATACAAGGAAACACTTGCCGAAACGTAAATATGCATGCAACATGTCCAAAAGTTGGGTTAACAACCTAAAACATTTTTAAGGCCTAGTCTTTGTCAACTAATTGACTATGTGACCATTGACAATGCCTCCATATAGGAATATATGATTCAACATTTACTTGTTTACATAGTTTAAATTGTAATGAACAAAAGGAAATATTTTTTAGAACCCAAAAGCTCATCTAGGACACCAAAAAAATGGGTCAAAACTAAAAGCCACACCATTTTTTAAGGAAAAGAAAATCATTTCAACTCAATGCTAGCAAGTGAAAATTCGAATACATGTAGTGACATACATTATATTTGTATCCTTCATATAGATGAACATAAAGGTAGAAATTTCATATCCCAAAAATGCTCATAGACATGCCAAAATTGTATACAAAATTAAGAACACAATATTTCTTAACATGAAAATCGTAAACCATCATCTATTAAAACATCTTAACAACTTTTATTTTCCAACAATAAAATTACAAAATTGTATGTACACAATCTAACTATAAAACGTACACAAAAACATTATACTATTAAGTTAGAACTTATCCAAAATATAAAAAGCTACAACATTAAAAAAAAACTATAATTCATCATCAATCAGTTAATCCACCATTGTTAATGGAGGAAGCTCCATAATCTATGTCTTCTCACTCAACTTTCATCAAATTAATAAACAATGACATTGTCTTAAAAGTCGAGAATGAAGAGTCTCAACCAATCATGTAACTAACATCTTCATTGGTTGAAACATGAATAAATGGGTACATTTCCGTAAACTGAAGCATTGATCTGTTGGGAATCCAAGTGTGAGTCTAAGTCCCACATTTGATAGAAATGAGAAAGTAGAGTAGTATATAAAGGTGAAACACCCATTAACTCATTGCCTTAAGGTTTTGGGTAGAGAGTGATATCAATCCCTAATGTGATTGGGCTCAGATCTCATTGGCGTTTGTGTCTCCCCGGTGAACCTCCTCCTCAATAGACTAAATAGTGGTAACAAAGCCGATGGTTCGTCTTGGTGACCAGCTTAGATGAGTATAATGGTCCCTATACCGAAAGTCTTCCTCGCAGGGTATTCAGGTAAGCAAGTCCCGTTAAGATGAACAGCGGTATGAACGGCTGATAACGGTTGATTTCACCATTATTTGAGAGTAAATTTTGATATCAAATGAACCCTTTTTGACTTAGAAACTTGTTTGTTCTCTTGATTTTGGTTTATTTGAGTAAATAAGAGAGTTGAGGTTACACTTGAAGATTTTATCACTAAATTCCCTTGATTTTGTAGGACATTGAGATGAATTGAAAGAGGAGTTAAGTTATCAAGAAGTTGGAACTCATAAAGAACAAAAAGAGCACCGGAAGAGAAGGTTGCAGAAGGTCGCATCATGCTTGGGCACCCTTTTTATGACCCTCAGCGTTGGAAGCTCGTAGTCACGCCTGGGCGCCCGTTTTGGGGCGCTGAGCGCCATCTTCCCTGTAACGTTTCACACTTGAGCGCCCTCCATTGGATGTTGAGCGCCACTCTTTCGCAAGCACGCCTGGGCACCCTAAGTAGGGGCGCTGAACGCCACCAACGTTGGCCCATGGCGCAATTCAGCCCTATTTAAGGATTATCTCGACCTAGAGAGGGGATCTTTTGACAGAATTAACACAAATTCAGATTTTATTCAATTCTCTAGAGGCAGAAGTGGATGCGGAAGCTCTCCTCTTCAGTTTTTACGGTTTTTCTATCTTTTTGATTCCATTGTTCATCTAGTTTCTTCATGACGATGGGGAACTAAACATTCTTTGTTGTTGGGGGATGATGTAACATTGTGAACTCTCATGTATTTGAATTGATTCTTATTTATTGATGCTTCTTTCATTAATTGTTAGGGTTATGCTTCTTTGCTCACTGCTTGTTATGTTTAACTCCTTCATGGCTGTTATCACAACCCCAAACTTAGAACTTTGCTTGTCCTAAAGCAAATAAGATGTAACTCAATCTTCTACCAATCCATTCAATGGTTTCACCACATTCAAAAATCCTTCTTTCAAGATAAGTAAACCTTAGATGCCCGAAAAACTTAATGAACAAATCTTAGATCCCCGAAAATGGAGTCAAGAACTTGTTAACCCTCGGCAAGTGTAACCGAATCGTATCAAGTAATAAACCTAGTAAGACCAAGTATCGTTCTCCTAAAGGACTTACGGCCTAGACAGTTGTGTGGTTTATTGATTAGCTAAGACTTACAAAATCGATTGATTAAGATTTAAATGCAAATACTCAAAAGTAAATATGTATGCATGTATTGATCAATGGGCAAGAAGAAACAAAACACGTGATTTGAATTATATGAATGAATATGTTGTTGGGGTTTATTAATTTCATCCTATCCACTCTCTTGTATTTAGGAATTCAACATTCTTTTCATTAATGTTAATGTCACTTTCTAAATTACTTAAAACCCGATGTCTCGGTGAAGAAAGCCTATCCTTAATTATGAGTTCATACAATTCCTAGCATCCCTAATAATTAATTCTGAAGCACAGAAGCTTAAAGGCAACAAACTATCATACTCCTATGTCTAGTTTGGTAATATACTTTTGGGAGAGATTTCCAAGATCTAGATTTCCCTGTATGTGTCCATATCGACAAAACCAATAATCATGACATCGAATGAGTTAAACAATGCATGCTTTGAGCAAAGAGGAAAATCCCTAACTATTAATGAAAGAACGCATGTATCATAAAGATGATTTTGAAGAACAAATTCCATACAAGAGAGTTTTTAAGGATTTACATTGATTCCCCAACAACAAAATAAGTTTAGTTCACCATATTCATGGTGAAACTAGATGAAATACAATGAAAGAGTGAAAGATAGAACCCTAGAAAGTTGAGAAAGGAGCCTTAGCATCAAAAATCCTCCTCCAAGGGGTGAAAGAGTGTGTTTCTGCTTCATTCCAGCCAAAGATACAAACCCTAGAACGTCCTAAAGCTTATATACTATTCTAAAAAATACAGAAAAGTAGGCCCAAGCCCAGAAAAGTGTCGCTCAGCGGTAGTAGTGCGTTTCACTTCTTCCCCTCAACGCCAGTTTTCCCCTCAGCGGTGCCAACGGGTACTGAAAAGTGCCGCTCAGCGGTAGTTGGTGCTGAGCGATACTTGCTTATTCTTTTCTTTTGCACTTTTTGTGTCCTTTTCTGTCTCCATCTCTTTCCTACTTCCCTTTTTTCATCAAATTCATCTCAAAACCTGCAAAAACAAGGAAATCAAGCATAAAACCTGTCCAACTCTGTTATTTCCAACAATTAAACAAAATCATGAGGTCAAGCTAATTTCTAAGTCATAAAGGTTGTAATTAAGATCAATTTTAAGTATAAAAATAACAGTTTTTCAACTATTATCAATGGCATGATTATTTGTGTTCGTGATATGGACACACACGGGGAAACCTAGATCTGGAGAATTGCTCCCAAAAGCAGTATTGCCTAGACATAGGGATATGAGTTTTGGTTATCTTAAGCTTTTGTGCGTATGTAATGTAGAATTAATTGCTAGGGAGACAAGACATTGTAAACTAGTAATTAAGGATAAGCTTTTTTCACCGAGACACCGGGTTTTAAGTAATTTAGAAAGTGATATTAACATTACTGAAGAAGATGAATTCATATATGCATGAGAGGAAACTTGGTGAAATCTAAACCCCAACAACATATTCATCTCATATTTTCAATATCATCCATTCACCTTTGTGTTTTTCTTTCAATTGGTCAAAATTGCATTCATAGCATTTGCATTCAAAACCATTAAATTGTTCTTCAAAAGTCTTAATTAGTTGGGTAATCACATAATTGTTTAGTGCTGTGAGTCCTTTGGAAAACGATACTTGGTCTTACCATTTATTATTACTTGATACGATTCGGTACACTTGTCGATATCTTAACAATGACTACTCGTAATTTTGGTTGGATGGGAATGCTTCCACTGGAGGGGGAGTGTACCTATGTGGAAGGGACTCAGCCTTGAGGAGGAGATTCTTGGGAATCCAAGTGTGAGTCTAAGTCCCACATTGGATAGAATTGAGAAAGTAGAGCAATTTATAAAGGTGAAAGACCCATTAACCCATTGCCTTAAGGTTTTGGGAATAGAGTGGTGTCAATCCCTTATGTGGTTGAACTCAAATCTCATTGGTGTTTGTGTCTTCCCGGTGAACTTCATCCTTGATAGACCCAACATCATCTAATATGAAAAACATTGCATGAATATTACTTGACAGTGGTAAAAAACTAATTGTATGCATTATCTTCTTCCATGTAAACCATTATTAATTGTGTGAATTGATATATTTTACCCTGTCAATTATCCAAATCCACAAATTTATACTTGAACCAGAAGAGGTGGTACGTGATTAGAGTCAACAATGTGTTTGGTGGTTAGGGTGGTTCTACTAACGTGTTAGTACATAGAGAGGAATGCTGCCACTAGGTATGACTTGTTAACATCATTGGAAAAGCATGTTGTCGACTATAAGTGACCTCGAATGAGAAGTTATTACCATGCATTGGGTGGTTTTGAACATGTATCAATGAAGAGACATTACACATTATCATGTAAGCACGACTTTCAACGTCATATAAAAGATGTGTTCACTTGAAGTGACATTGAATGATAAATTGTAAGTTTCAATTACCTTCAATATAATCATGAACTATATGTTAAGTTTGGAAGATCTATGGAATAAATTATGATACTTCTAAAAATACCTCCTACAACACCTTTCACAAATCTCAACTCCATCACTTCTATATTGAAGCAACAATTTACTTTTGGGGAGTTATCCAATTAGCCACCATAATGGAAAGTCGAAATAATTAGGGTTAAATATGTTTTTAGTCCTTAAACTATTGGTCATTTTTGGTTTTCGTCCATGTTTCAAAGTAAGGTACAATTTGGTCATCATTCTTTTCGAAACGTTCGTTTTAGTCCTTGAAAACTAAACACTGTTTAAAAATTTGGTCCTCATTTAGCAACAAATGAGGACTAAAACCAAAATTCCAAAGACTAAAATGAACGTTTCGAAAAGAATGAAGACCAAATTGTACCTTACTTTGAAAGAGGGACGAAAACCAGAAACGGCCAATAGTTTAGGGACTAAAAACATATTTAACCCAAATAATTATAGTCTCACTTACAAATGTTGCAACGTGAGAAAAATGACAATCCAACACAAGTGATCTTTTGGTCAAATATTACACCATATAATTAAAGTGAATAGTGAAAAGAAGTCACAAAAAGTCAACTATTAACAATCAATTAGAGTTGTTAATGAAAAGATATGAATCCTTTTTCACTTGAAGCGTGCAACTTGAGAAATCATTGGAACAATATCAAATTGTTTATCAAAATTAAATATTTACAAAGAAAGACTTTAAACAAATGATCGTAACTTAAAAAGACAATATTTACATTGATTATCACATCATAATATCCAAGATTGACTAGATGTTTATTCATTTCATTTCAATTATATTTATGTTGTTGCAATTTGGTGTACTTTCCTTTCAAATATTAAATAAAATATCAATTACTTTTAACTAAATATTCAAATACTTTTCTAAATTTAATTTTATATAATCTTTAACTTTTTTTAGATATATTGTTACATAAATTCATTAATATAGATTTGTACAATTGTATAAAATAATCACAAGCCAAATTTCAATTTCCTTATTTATTTTAAAATTTATTTTTCATCTTACACATAATTATTAAAATAGTTGTGATAATAATAACAGAGGATAAAAAACAATGAATAATGTTAATGTTATTTATCATCACGCAAGTACTTATCTAAATAAGTTTTTTAAGGTATTTATTTTCTATTACTTTTTAAAATAGTTATTATATTGGTTTAATGTCTCGGTAGGTCCCTATTTTCGGCGTGAATCTCAAATAGGTCCTTTTTCTTTTCGGCGTCTCAATTGAGTTCTTTTTTGTGTAAAATTGGAGCAATTAGGGGTCTGCCATTAAATTGAACAAACGACCGTTTAAGTTTGACCTACGTGGTATAGTCAGTGTATTCATTAATCTGACGTGGCATTGAAAATGAATTTTGTATTAAAAATTTGGATTGCACGTGGATTCAGATCTAGGGAAGGGGAAAGTGGGCAAAATCTAAAACTTTAATTGTAGTCCCCTGTCAAGGGTGAGTGCTCCTCAATGCCCAACGGCAAGGCCAAGATGTGGGAGGAAGACCGCCACCAGCAGGGAGGAGGNGGTTTTAAGTAATTTAGAAAGTGATATTAACATTACTGAAGAAGATGAATTCATATATGCATGAGAGGAAACTTGGTGAAATCTAAACCCCAACAACATATTCATCTCATATTTTCAATATCATCCATTCACATTTGTGTTTTTCTTTCAATTGGTCAAAATTGCATTCATAGCATTTGCATTCAAAACCATTAAATTGTTCTTCAAAAGTCTTAATTAGTTGGGTAATCACATAATTGTTTAGTGCTGTGAGTCCTTTGGAAAACGATACTTGGTCTTACAATTTATTATTACTTGATACGATTCGGTACACTTGTCGATATCTTAACAATGACTACTCGTAATTTTGGTTGGATGGGAATGCTTCCACTGGAGGGGGAGTGTACCTATGTGGAAGGGACTCAGCCTTGAGGAGGAGATTCTTGGGAATCCAAGTGTGAGTCTAAGTCCCACATTGGATAGAATTGAGAAAGTAGAGCAATTTATAAAGGTGAAAGACCCATTAACCCATTGCCTTAAGGTTTTGGGAATAGAGTGGTGTCAATCCCTTATGTGGTTGAACTCAAATCTCATTGGTGTTTGTGTCTTCCCGGTGAACTTCATCCTTGATAGACCCAACATCATCTAATATGAAAAACATTGCATGAATATTACTTGACAGTGGTAAAAAACTAATTGTATGCATTATCTTCTTCCATGTAAACCATTATTAATTGTGTGAATTGATATATTTTACCCTGTCAATTATCCAAATCCACAAATTTATACTTGAACCAGAAGAGGTGGTACGTGATTAGAGTCAACAATGTGTTTGGTGGTTAGGGTGGTTCTACTAACGTGTTAGTACATAGAGAGGAATGCTGCCACTAGGTATGACTTGTTAACATCATTGGAAAAGCATGTTGTCGACTATAAGTGACCTCGAATGAGAAGTTATTACCATGCATTGGGTGGTTTTGAACATGTATCAATGAAGAGACATTACACATTATCATGTAAGCACGACTTTCAACGTCATATAAAAGATGTGTTCACTTGAAGTGACATTGAATGATAAATTGTAAGTTTCAATTACCTACAATATAATCATGAACTATATGTTAAGTTTGGAAGATCTATGGAATAAATTATGATACTTCTAAAAATACCTCCTACAACACCTTTCACAAATCTCAACTCCATCACTTCTATATTGAAGCAACAATTTACTTTTGGGGAGTTATCCAATTAGCCACCATAATGGAAAGTCGAAATAATTAGGGTTAAATATGTTTTTAGTCCTTAAACTATTGGTCATTTTTGGTTTTCGTCCATGTTTCAAAGTAAGGTACAATTTGGTCATCATTCTTTTCGAAACGTTCGTTTTAGTCCTTGAAAACTAAACACTGTTTAAAAATTTGGTCCTCATTTAGCAACAAATGAGGACTAAAACCAAAATTCCAAAGACTAAAATGAACGTTTCGAAAAGAATGAAGACCAAATTGTACCTTACTTTGAAAGAGGGACGAAAACCAGAAACGGCCAATAGTTTAGGGACTAAAAACATATTTAACCCAAATAATTATAGTCTCACTTACAAATGTTGCAACGTGAGAAAAATGACAATCCAACACAAGTGATCTTTTGGTCAAATATTACACCATATAATTAAAGTGAATAGTGAAAAGAAGTCACAAAAAGTCAACTATTAACAATCAATTAGAGTTGTTAATGAAAAGATATGAATCCTTTTTCACTTGAAGCGTGCAACTTGAGAAATCATTGGAACAATATCAAATTGTTTATCAAAATTAAATATTTACAAAGAAAGACTTTAAACAAATGATCGTAACTTAAAAAGACAATATTTACATTGATTATCACATCATAATATCCAAGATTGACTAGATGTTTATTCATTTCATTTCAATTATATTTATGTTGTTGCAATTTGGTGTACTTTCCTTTCAAATATTAAATAAAATATCAATTACTTTTAACTAAATATTCAAATACTTTTCTAAATTTAATTTTATATAATCTTTAACTTTTTTTAGATATATTGTTACATAAATTCATTAATATAGATTTGTACAATTGTATAAAATAATCACAAGCCAAATTTCAATTTCCTTATTTATTTTAAAATTTATTTTTCATCTTACACATAATTATTAAAATAGTTGTGATAATAATAACAGAGGATAAAAAACAATGAATAATGTTAATGTTATTTATCATCACGCAAGTACTTATCTAAATAAGTTTTTTAAGGTATTTATTTTCTATTACTTTTTAAAATAGTTATTATATTGGTTTAATGTCTCGGTAGGTCCCTATTTTCGGCGTGAATCTCAAATAGGTCCTTTTTCTTTTCGGCGTCTCAATTGAGTTCTTTTTTGTGTAAAATTGGAGCAATTAGGGGTCTGCCATTAAATTGAACAAACGACCGTTTAAGTTTGACCTACGTGGTATAGTCAGTGTATTCATTAATCTGACGTGGCATTGAAAATGAATTTTGTATTAAAAATTTGGATTGCACGTGGATTCAGATCTAGGGAAGGGGAAAGTGGGCAAAATCTAAAACTTTAATTGTAGTCCCCTGTCAAGGGTGAGTGCTCCTCAATGCCCAACGGCAAGGCCAAGATGTGGGAGGAAGACCGCCACCAGCAGGGAGGAGGGATGGATGAGTTGCTCGCGGCGTTGGGCTACAAGGTTCGTGCTTCCAACATGGCAGACGTTGCACAGAAGCTTGAGCAGTTGGAGATGGTCATGGGGAGTGCCCAGGAAGAGGGAATTTCCCACCTTGCTTTCGACACCGTTCACTACGACCCTACGGGTCTCCATTCATGGGTCCAAAGCATGTTGGCCGAACTCAACCCCGAACCCACCAACACCATCCTCGATCCCTCCTCCTTCTTGATCGAAAACCCCTCCCACTCTTCCTCCATCCTCACCTCCAACTCACGCGTTTTCAACGGCGACTCCGAATATGACCTCAGAGCCATTCCTGGAATAGCTGCATACCCTTCTCAAAACACCACAAACAACAATTTAGAAAGAGAAAGAGATGGAGAAAGGGGACAAAAGGGTTCAGCTTTTTGAGGGTGAAAGTGAGATCGGTTATTGAAGACGGCGTCAGCGGTGGTGATCCTGGTTCGTGCCGGCAACGTCGCAGGGAGAGACGAGATTTCTCTCTCGCGCACGAAAAGGAGGTCGAAGTTTGGGCTGCTCCGTCCGGCGTGGGTGGCGTCGTCGAATCGAAGAAGAAAAGAAGAAAAGGGGTTTCCCCTCCGCGCTTCCAATCGAAGAAGAAAAGAAGAAAAGGGGTTTCCCCAGTTTGCCTTTTTTGCCCTTGAAGATATCTGATTTGACGTTTGCTCAATCCATTTTTTAATACAAAAATCAATTCAAACTCATTTTTAATAACACGTAGGCAAACTTAAACGGCCGTTTGTTCAATTTGACGGCAGACCCCTAATTGCTTCAATTTTACATTAATGTTATTTATCATCACGCAAGTACTTATCTAAATAAGTTTTTAAGGTATTTATTTTCTATTACTTTTTAAAATAGTTATTATATTGGTTTAATGTCTCGTAGGTCCCTATTTTCGGCGTGAATCTCAAATAGGTCCTTTTCTTTTTCGGCGTCTCAATTGAGTTCTTTTTTGTGTAAAATTGGAGCAATTAGGGGTCTGCCATTAAATTGAACAAACGACCGTTTTAAGTTTGACCTACGTGGTATAGTCAGTGTATTCATTAATCTGACGTGGCATTGAAAATGAATTTTGTATTAAAAATTGGATTGCACGTGGATTCAGATCTAGGGAAGGGGAAAGTGGGCAAAATCTAAAACTTTAATTGTAGTCCCCTGTCAAGGGTGAGTGCTCCTCAATGCCCAACGGCAAGGCCAAGATGTGGAGGAAGACCGCACCAGCAGGGAGGAGGGATGGATGAGTTGCTCGCGGCGTTGGGCTACAAGGTTCGTGCTTCCAACATGGCAGACGTTGCACAGAAGCTTGAGCAGTTGGAGATCGTCATTGGGAGTGCCCAGGAAGAGGGAATTTCCCACCTTGCTTTCNTCTCCATCTCTTTCCTACTTCCCTTTTTTCATCAAATTCATCTCAAAACCTGCAAAAACAAGGAAATCAAGCATAAAACCTGTCCAACTCTGTTATTTCCAACAATTAAACAAAATCATGAGGTCAAGCTAATTTCTAAGTCATAAAGGTTGTAATTAAGATCAATTTTAAGTATAAAAATAACAGTTTTTCAACTATTATCAATGGCATGATTATTTGTGTTCGTGATATGGACACACACGGGGAAACCTAGATCTGGAGAATTGCTCCCAAAAGCAGTATTGCCTAGACATAGGGATATGAGTTTTGGTTATCTTAAGCTTTTGTGCGTATGTAATGTAGAATTAATTGCTAGGGAGACAAGACATTGTAAACTAGTAATTAAGGATAAGCTTTTTTCACCGAGACACCGGGTTTTAAGTAATTTAGAAAGTGATATTAACATTACTGAAGAAGATGAATTCATATATGCATGAGAGGAAACTTGGTGAAATCTAAACCCCAACAACATATTCATCTCATATTTTCAATATCATCCATTCACGTTTGTGTTTTTCTTTCAATTGGTCAAAATTGCATTCATAGCATTTGCATTCAAAACCATTAAATTGTTCTTCAAAAGTCTTAATTAGTTGGGTAATCACATAATTGTTTAGTGCTGTGAGTCCTTTGGAAAACGATACTTGGTCTTACAATTTATTATTACTTGATACGATTCGGTACACTTGTCGATATCTTAACAATGACTACTCGTAATTTTGGTTGGATGGGAATGCTTCCACTGGAGGGGGAGTGTACCTATGTGGAAGGGACTCAGCCTTGAGGAGGAGATTCTTGGGAATCCAAGTGTGAGTCTAAGTCCCACATTGGATAGAATTGAGAAAGTAGAGCAATTTATAAAGGTGAAAGACCCATTAACCCATTGCCTTAAGGTTTTGGGAATAGAGTGGTGTCAATCCCTTATGTGGTTGAACTCAAATCTCATTGGTGTTTGTGTCTTCCCGGTGAACTTCATCCTTGATAGACCCAACATCATCTAATATGAAAAACATTGCATGAATATTACTTGACAGTGGTAAAAAACTAATTGTATGCATTATCTTCTTCCATGTAAACCATTATTAATTGTGTGAATTGATATATTTTACCCTGTCAATTATCCAAATCCACAAATTTATACTTGAACCAGAAGAGGTGGTACGTGATTAGAGTCAACAATGTGTTTGGTGGTTAGGGTGGTTCTACTAACGTGTTAGTACATAGAGAGGAATGCTGCCACTAGGTATGACTTGTTAACATCATTGGAAAAGCATGTTGTCGACTATAAGTGACCTCGAATGAGAAGTTATTACCATGCATTGGGTGGTTTTGAACATGTATCAATGAAGAGACATTACACATTATCATGTAAGCACGACTTTCAACGTCATATAAAAGATGTGTTCACTTGAAGTGACATTGAATGATAAATTGTAAGTTTCAATTACCTCCAATATAATCATGAACTATATGTTAAGTTTGGAAGATCTATGGAATAAATTATGATACTTCTAAAAATACCTCCTACAACACCTTTCACAAATCTCAACTCCATCACTTCTATATTGAAGCAACAATTTACTTTTGGGGAGTTATCCAATTAGCCACCATAATGGAAAGTCGAAATAATTAGGGTTAAATATGTTTTTAGTCCTTAAACTATTGGTCATTTTTGGTTTTCGTCCATGTTTCAAAGTAAGGTACAATTTGGTCATCATTCTTTTCGAAACGTTCGTTTTAGTCCTTGAAAACTAAACACTGTTTAAAAATTTGGTCCTCATTTAGCAACAAATGAGGACTAAAACCAAAATTCCAAAGACTAAAATGAACGTTTCGAAAAGAATGAAGACCAAATTGTACCTTACTTTGAAAGAGGGACGAAAACCAGAAACGGCCAATAGTTTAGGGACTAAAAACATATTTAACCCAAATAATTATAGTCTCACTTACAAATGTTGCAACGTGAGAAAAATGACAATCCAACACAAGTGATCTTTTGGTCAAATATTACACCATATAATTAAAGTGAATAGTGAAAAGAAGTCACAAAAAGTCAACTATTAACAATCAATTAGAGTTGTTAATGAAAAGATATGAATCCTTTTTCACTTGAAGCGTGCAACTTGAGAAATCATTGGAACAATATCAAATTGTTTATCAAAATTAAATATTTACAAAGAAAGACTTTAAACAAATGATCGTAACTTAAAAAGACAATATTTACATTGATTATCACATCATAATATCCAAGATTGACTAGATGTTTATTCATTTCATTTCAATTATATTTATGTTGTTGCAATTTGGTGTACTTTCCTTTCAAATATTAAATAAAATATCAATTACTTTTAACTAAATATTCAAATACTTTTCTAAATTTAATTTTATATAATCTTTAACTTTTTT
Organism: Vigna umbellata; assembly: GCF_018835915.1. Next base: position 18,407 of record NW_025910234.1, read on the forward strand.
TAGATATATTGTTACATAAATTCATTAATATAGATTTGTACAATTGTATAAAATAATCACAAGCCAAATTTCAATTTCCTTATTTATTTTAAAATTTATTTTTCATCTTACACATAATTATTAAAATAGTTGTGATAATAATAACAGAGGATAAAAAACAATGAATAATGTTAATGTTATTTATCATCACGCAAGTACTTATCTAAATAAGTTTTTTAAGGTATTTATTTTCTATTACTTTTTAAAATAGTTATTATATTGGTTTAATGTCTCGGTAGGTCCCTATTTTCGGCGTGAATCTCAAATAGGTCCTTTTTCTTTTCGGCGTCTCAATTGAGTTCTTTTTTGTGTAAAATTGGAGCAATTAGGGGTCTGCCATTAAATTGAACAAACGACCGTTTAAGTTTGACCTACGTGGTATAGTCAGTGTATTCATTAATCTGACGTGGCATTGAAAATGAATTTTGTATTAAAAATTTGGATTGCACGTGGATTCAGATCTAGGGAAGGGGAAAGTGGGCAAAATCTAAAACTTTAATTGTAGTCCCCTGTCAAGGGTGAGTGCTCCTCAATGCCCAACGGCAAGGCCAAGATGTGGGAGGAAGACCGCCACCAGCAGGGAGGAGGGATGGATGAGTTGCTCGCGGCGTTGGGCTACAAGGTTCGTGCTTCCGACATGGCAGACGTTGCACAGAAGCTTGAGCAGTTGGAGATGGTCATGGGGAGTGCCCAGGAAGAGGGAATTTCCCACCTTGCTTTCGACACCGTTCACTACGACCCTACGGGTCTCCATTCATGGGTCCAAAGCATGTTGGCCGAACTCAACCCCGAACCCACCAACACCATCCTCGATCCCTCCTCCTTCTTGATCGAAAACCCCTCCCACTCTTCCTCCATCCTCACCTCCAACTCACGCGTTTTCAACAGCGACTCCGAATATGACCTCAGAGCCATTCCTGGAATAGCTGCATACCCTTCTCAAAACACCACAAACAACAATTTAGAAAGAGAAAGAGATGGAGAAAGGGGACAAAAGGGTTCAGCTTTTTGAGGGTGAAAGTGAGATCGGTTATTGAAGACGGCGTCAGCGGTGGTGATCCTGGTTCGTGCCGGCAACGTCGCAGGGAGAGACGAGATTTCTCTCTCGCGCACGAAAAGGAGGTCGAAGTTTGGGCTGCTCCGTCCGGCGTGGGTGGCGTCGTCGAATCGAAGAAGAAAAGAAGAAAAGGGGTTTCCCCTCCGCGCTTCCAATCGAAGAAGAAAAGAAGAAAAGGGGTTTCCCCAGTTTGCCTTTTTTGCCCTTGAAGATATCTGATTTGACGTTTGCTCAATCCATTTTTTAATACAAAAATCAATTCAAACTCATTTTTAATAACACGTAGGCAAACTTAAACGGCCGTTTGTTCAATTTGACGGCAGACCCCTAATTGCTTCAATTTTACATCAAAAAGAATCCAATTGAGACGCGGAAAAGAAAAGGGACCTATTTGAGATTCACGCCGAAAATAGGGACCTACCGAGACATTAAACCTATTATATTTATGAGTATTTTAATTACCATATTTATTATTTTAAAATAATTATTTTTCTGAATATAATTCTTTTTCAAAGTAGTCCTTTTTTAAAATAATTATTATTTTTACAAATTTATAAATTTCATTTCATTACTTTTCTTAATACAATCTAAAAAAATTAGAAGACTAGTTTTGAATTCAATTTATCATTAGTCGGTATCAGATTGGTTTTCTGATTAGATGTTCGAAATTCACACTAGTACAAAATGTGTTTTTAAACTCGCACAATAGACCTCTCTTTACACCAAATCGCTGCCTATTCAGACACGGTGGCAGTTTCGTTATTAACGAGACCTTATAGGCTTCGGTTCAGACTAGACCGGTGCCAAAAAGAGCTACAACTTCGGCTGTGAAGGCAACCGGTGCCTAATTAGCGGTTTCTGATGCAGTTTCTGACGCGGTTAAGAGAAACCCGAGGTGAAAGGGGTATACGGCATCGGTTGGTAGGAAGGACCGAGGCATAAGCCTCTACTGCCTCAGGCACAAGAAGGACCGAGGCATATAAGCCTCTCTTATTTCCCCAAATGTTGAAGAAAACCTAGCTCCCTCCTCGCTCTCGCTCTCGCCTCCCCTCGCTCTCCCTCCCTCCCCTCGCTCTCGCCTCCCCTCACTCTCGCCTCCCCTCGCTCTCGCCTCCTTCCCCTCGCTCTCGCTCTCGCCTCCCTCCCCTCGCTCTCGCCTCCCTCCCCTCGCTCTCGCCTCCAAAATCTCCTGCGAGTGCGTCGCCTCTGGAGGGAAGAGCAACCGGTGGAGGTGCGTCAATGGTGGCGGCGGTGCTAGGTGGTGATGAACAGAGTGTCGTGATGGTGTGTCAATGGAGTTTTTTGGTGAAAAAGGTGAGTGCGATTGGGATTTGATGTTGATGGTGGTGGTGCAAATTAGGGTTTGATGTGCAGAGGAGGAGGAGAAGCGGTGGAGGAGGAGAAGCGGCAGAGACAACAACGATTGAGGTGGCGGAGGAGGAAGCGAACAGCGACTCTGCGGCTTTGTAAGGGAGACGAACGGTGCGGGGACGGGGACGGGAGCGGCTGTGTTCGCTGGTGTCTCTGTGGCGGAGAATGTCTTGGTCTGAGAAGGTGAGATTTGGGTCTGTTCGTTGCGTATGGGTTTCTTTGAGAGCTTAGAGCTCGTTGCATCTTTGTTGGGTTTGACTGTGAGGTTGGGTTTGACCGTGAGGTAGATTGAGGGCAGACGACGAACAGGTTCAAACTGGATGGCAGTGGGCTCTTGGGTTGGGGGCAAATTGAGCTTAGTTGGGTCTGCAATTTTGGATGGCAGTAGACCGTGAGGAGCATTTTCTGTGCTTTCTGCTTTAGTGCTTTCTGCAACTTCCTAGAATTGGAAAATCGAAAATCACTAACATTTTCTGTGCTTTATGCTTTAGTGCTTTCTACAACTTCTTAGAACTGGAAAATCGAAAATCACTGTACTGCCTCGGTTCAGGTCCCAAGCGAGGCAGTAGAATCCGAGATATTGACTCGGTTCAGCAGAAACCGAGGTAAAATCCTATCGTTTTTCGACTCGGCTCACAACCGAGGCAAAAAGAGGTAGATTTTTTACCTCGTCTGTATATGCCTCGGTTACGGAACCGATGTCTATAACCGAAAATAACCGAGGTCATATCCCTTGAGTGCACTAGTGTCAATTCCCCAAAAATCAAAGTATGGCTACTACCAATCGTGTTATCATGTAATTATTTATTGTAATGTCATGTTAAGATAAACAAAATTGTAGTATTTTAAAAAAATAAAATATATGTGATAGCTCCGTCTAGAGTGATGGAAGTGCAGAGAGTAGTGAGAAAAGAAGATGGAATCAAAGTTGCTAGTTTGGTAGTGGATTCAATGGAAGTTGATGGAGTATGAGAAGCTTCTATGGTGTGGCTCTAGCTTAGGCGACTTACCATCTATGGAAGGAAGCTAGAGGGGGTGGGGAAGGAAGCAAGGAAAATGACTTTGGGGTGGGGAAGGAAGCAAGGAAAATTACTTTTGGTACAGAGAATAGCTGGCTAAAAATCTTCAGCATAATATATATTATATTCCAAAAGTGACTTTTCAAAAGGGGAATGGTGAGTTTATAGGAAATTCACCTCCCATGACTAAGTTACATGGTGCTAATGATCAACATGCAAAAGTGGATCTCAAGCCATGTGTCCATGCGTGGAACTAATGGTGGAAAGTAATAGAAGAACCAAATACACGTGCTAAAAAAAGAGTAAAAGAAAGTTGGTGGCGTTGACCGCTCGAGGCTATGCGCTCAGCACTACCCGATAGAGTTTCTTCATGCCTTCTATCCTTCCCCATGGACTAGTATGGACTTTGTTGGATCTTGTTGCTGAACTTCTAGGTCCCATTTGAAGTGTGCAAATAGGACTTTTGTCCTTCTTGGGATAGATCTTTAAAGTCTTGTTGCATCTTCTTAGCCAATCCACGGGTAATGGGTCCTTGATTTTGTATTGGGCTTGGACCCCATTTATCATCTCCTCCCTCTTGAAAAGGATTTGTCCTCAAATCCAGAAGATCTTCATCATCTGTTGAATTCCTTGCAAAAGGTCGAAGGTCAGCTACATTAAAAGTAGAATGAACTCCATATTTTGGAGGAAGGTCTAACTTATAGGCATTATTGTTAACCTTCCTAAGAACCTTAAAAGGACCATCTCCTCTAGGACTTAGTTTGGATATTCTTAGACTTGGTGATCAAGGTCGTACCTGAATCAAATTAATATACAATTAAGTGTAGTATAATACTAGGAAGTGACTCATAGGTCGTCTCTCAAGGACCAAATGTGGTTCAAGAATTAGGTCAAACACTTGGTAGGGAGGGGTTATGAAGAGATTTTGTGAACTGAAATGAAGCAATGAAAACACGAATTGAACTACTAATTGAAAATGATTGGTCACTAAATCAATTACAATGCTTCCAATCACAGATTAGCAACAAATAAACACTACTCTAACTCCTAATCCAACACAAGTTAACCAACTAAGCAAAGACTAACCATGTTTTCCTAATTGCAAACTAAGCAAATGCAATGCACAAGTTCAATCAATTTTGCACCACACAGTTTCGTCAACTAAGCGAAGATTAAACACAAATTAGCCAACTAAGCGTATACCCAATTGCAAGCACAAAAACGAAGTGAATTCATTATGGAACAACAACAAACGGAATGCAAACAAAGCACAATAGAAAACACAATTCAAAGCTCAAACCGAACTTCAAAACAACAACATAAAACATTATTCAAATCTGGAAACGAATTACCAAAGCAAAATGGAATTTAAAGTGCAGAAATGAAATGGGATTGAAGGCACAAAACGAAATTCGAATTAAAATAGAAAAGATTCGATACAAGAAAAAAAGAAAGAGAAAGCAAACCTAAAACCCCTGAAGGGGGGGGGGGGTGGAAAACGCCCAATGATCTAACCTAAGAAGAAAAATGTGAAATGGTGGAGAGGAGAGAGTTGTGAAATCTGATTTTGGGGTTCTAAAGACCCCATTTACAGTTTTTCCCTTCACATGGGCTTCTACAAAATATGGCCAAAAATGAGGCCAAAGCTAAACTAAAAAATGAAATTAAAATCTAATGTTGATGTGGAAATTGGTAAATGATGTGACAACACTCTTTTAGTCCCAACATATGATTCCAAAATTGTCCTGCAAATAATAATTGGAATAATTAGGCCCAAATAATTTAAATATATAAAATAAGAATTAATAGTCTAATTAAGCCCAAATAGTGAAAATGAGACAATAATGGAGAATTAAACACAATTCACTAATATATTTTGGTGCGGAAAGCTAAGTGAATAGTATAAAATAGTGATTCATCACTTGGAAATCTTTTTTTTCCAAAGATGAATCCCAATTAAATCTCCTTCATTGAATATCATTTCTATCTTTCGCTTGTTGTGGTACTTGGAATATCTCTCATTTTGTTGCTGAATGTGGTTTCTAATCCTTTGATAAACTTAGATTTTGATACCCCTTCTTCATGAACAAAGTCAAATGAAGTAGGAAGAGATATTAAATCCATGGGTGTAAGAGGATTTAAACCATAAGACATTGCTTTAGATTTTGATTCTAAGCAAGTAATGCACTTGTAGCAATGTCTTGGGAGATCTTTCCTCATGTGGGGACAAAAGAACTTTTTTTTTAGCATGCCAAGAGTCTTTTCTACCCCCAATGTACCCCATTAACCCTCCCTTGTTGATGAGAAATTTATGAACACCGAAAAACGGCGCCAAAAACTTGTTTAACCCTCGACAAGTGTGACCGAATCGTATCAAGTAATAAACTCGGTAAGACCAAGTATCGTTCTCCCAAAGGACTCACGGCCTAGTTAGCTATATGATTTATTGATTATTTAAGACTTGAGAACAACTTGTTATAAGTTTCAAAAGCAAAAGACAAAAAGTAAACATGTATGCATGTGATGATCAATGGGAAAGAAGAACACAAACACTGAACAAATTATATGGATGAGTATGTTGTTGGGGTAATCAATTTCATCTTATCCACTTTCATACATTTTAGCAATTCATCATTCTTTTCACCAATGTTAATGTCACTCTCTCAATTACCTTAAACCCGATGTCTCGGCGAAGAAAGCATATCCTTAATTACGAGTTCATACAATTCCTAGCATCCCTAATAATTAATTCTGAAGCACAGAAGCTTAAAGGCAACCAACCCTCATATCCCTATGTCTAGGCAATACTACTTTTGGGAGAATTTCCCCGGATATAGATTTCCCCGTATGTGTCCATATCGGCAAAACCAATAATCATGACATCGAATGAGTTAAACAATGCATGCTTTGAGCAAAGAGGAAAAACCCTAACTAATGATGAA
>NW_025910236.1:0-37854 GCF_018835915.1 Vigna umbellata
AAGACTTGACAAGAGCAAAAGCTACCACTTCAGAACTTCCTCAGACGCACTGTATTCTCAAATGGCATAGATCCTTTTCACTCACACAGAGAGTCTCCCTTAGGCACAAAGCTCTAATACTCTCAAATGAAACGTTAAAGTTCTAAGAGCTGTGAAGATCCCTATTTATAAGCCTAAGGTTAGAAACTGAAAAGTCATCTCCCAACTACAACAAATAATCTATTATCATAAGTGATAATCGATTATTTGTGTCCATTATGAGGTTTTAAAAAAAGTGATAATCGATTATTCTGAGGGATAATCGATTATCTGTGAGATTTGGGCAATATTGACTCATACTGGAATAATAATCGATTATCTATGCAAGCAATGATTATTCAAATGAGCTTTGAGATAATCGATTATTATACCAAATAATCAATTATTTATGCAAACTTACTAAAGACAGGAAAACTTCGAAGTGTTTACATGATTAAAGTTATTTCTAATACACTTTAATCTACAAAAATGCTTTTAAAATAAGTACAACAAAAGTCTTTAAGTTATTCATCTTGTAGCATCATCAAAACCATAATATCTTCAAGACACCAATATTCCTCATTGGTAACAGATTCATCTATTAAAAGGTTATAATTGCATTGCGTTGGTTAATCCATTTCTAGTTACAATGGAAACAAATTTAAAATGAGAAATAAACGGACAAATATATAATAAACTATAGATACGATAAATAAAGATGCAAAGAAAAAAAATACTCATGAAAAGTATAGTGAAAATAAGTAGAATTACTCATTTGATGCCTCATTTTTGAACAATCTGACAACTTTATACCTTTCCAACCACATATAGAATGCCATGTGCTCTTGAATGGTGTATATGAAACTAATTTTGAAACTTGGTAAACAAATCTCATACAATATACACAATATTGTCACTAGAACGGTTAATTCTTAAAGTCACCCATAATTCGGCATATTATAATTGGTGCACATTCCTAACCTTCCAAATCCCCATAGAAATGGATAGTATCGTTCAAGTTGGTAACACACATCAACTCTGACAAACAGAGATATGTGATCGCATTGCAATATCAGCATGTCAAATTCTGCTGCAATCCCTGTATTCCACAGGTAAACATGACTGACAAAAAGTTTATACTAGCTGCAGACACCTAAAGGATTTGCATTCTTGATTATCCAAGGATGCTCCATTATCCTCTGAAGAGAGAGCCTTCGTGAAGAGTCTTTTACCAGAAGCTGCATCAATTTACAGATTGCAGTAAGAAGAAGGACCAAATCTTCTCTGAAAATGTAGATATGAACTTACCCGACTAATAAGATGTTTGGCTTCTGAAGAAACATAAGGAGTAGAGGGGAAACTTAAGTCAACCTTCATTATCCTACACAAATATAAAACATTACATATGCATAACAAAAATGACATTTATTTTAACTACAGTGTATAAAAGTCACTTGCAATTCCACACCTTTTGAAGGTATCAACTTGACTATCAGCCTCAAATGGCGGAGCACCATAAAGGAATTCATAGCAAAGGATACCTAAAGTCCAGTTATCAACTGCATAATCATGAGCTTTGTTTTCTACCATTTCGGGTGCTAAATAATCCAAGGTTCCACACATGGTATGCCTTTTGCTTCTAGACTGTACTGACCAACCAAAGTCTGCAATCTTAAGACGACCCTGAGACCAAGCCAATATCAAATTAATTGTTAAAGTTCCCTACAGCTCAAACATAATTGGTTCCAACTAGTTACCAAAAGGTTTCATCACATATCTACAATTAGGAACATTCTCATTGAAAGTTTGCTTTCCTTATTTTTGATCTCGTTTTCAATGGGAGAAAATGTAGCATGGAAAGAGAATGAAGAAAGAAAAAAAAAACATCTAATACGGTGAAACTTAAATTGTTTAAAAAAATCCCGAGAGGGGTAAGAAATGATAGAAATGAAATGCAAATATGATGTATACTTATTATTATGTAAGTCACTGGATTTCTGAGTTGTGGCCCTAAGTTGATGCCAAGTGAAAAAAAAAACAGACATTACTAGTGTTGAAATATAATAACTCTTCAAGTACTAGCATGGGCAAAAGAAATGTAAAATGAGGGTAAAAGAAGAGAAAGCATACCTCATGATCAAGTAACAAATTTTCAGGCTTGATATCCCTGTGAATAACATGCTTATCGTGACAATACGCCAATGCCTTTGTGAGGCTTAAAATATACTAAAATTATCAAATGTAATAGAGTTACAAGTTGACATATTGAACATAATACAAAAATGCAAAAGACTTGCTTTAAGACAATATATAAACAGGCGTAAAATATAACGTAAACCCTCTTTAAGAATTTTTTTTCTGATCCATTCCACTTAATTTCTTTATAGTTACCATATTTCACAGGATGTCAACACATAATAACTTTATAGTATTTAATTAATTTTAAAGAACAGTTCTGTTCCGTTCCCATCCCATTTCTCCAGTTATTTAATTAATTTTCTCATAAATACATTATGGCTTCTTTCTGCTTGCATTTTTCTTTCTCATGTCAAAATCCAAAGATCTAGCCCAATGCCTAGAACCAAAGAAAATGTTCATCATTCAGCCACTAAGCCACAGTTATGCTACCCCTAAAAAGAAGGCCGATCAAAACATAAACAAGTGTTTAATTAAACGGTATTAGAGTCAGGAAGGGCGGAATAGCAAGGTAAAAGGTTACACAAGTTAGACAAGTCAGCCTTCACAACATAAGTCAATACTCTAGTTAAATCCAAGGCAAGAAACCAAGCTTATGTCACTTTATTCCACGCTTTAAAAATTTCGTATATTAAACACTAAAGGTGGAAGAATAAAAGTAATGTCACTGTTTCCATACAAACATGAAAACAAGAAAGAAAACAGAAAATAATCTCTTAAACTAAACACTCCCTCAACACACCATAGCACACATTTCAACGTAAAATTTATAATTAAGTTTAATTCAAGCATGCATACAAGGAATAAGGACCGACAACATTCAAAATCAATTCTACCAAAATTTAAAACAAATAAAGAATAAGGGTGTTAGAAATCCCAAATCTACTAGAGATAAAGTCAATTTACAATATATAAGTAGAAGCAAACCTCACCTTATAAGTTGATATTGTATGAATAAGTTAGGTTTAAATTAACTTTCTAATATGATATCACTTCCTAAGATATCCATGCTTGGTGTGTATTGGAGATCCCACATTAATGAGAGATAATGTCAATTTACAATTTATAAATAGAAGAAAAACTAATATTGAAGAATTTTTAAGTTTGGATTAAAGTTACAGGAGTACTTTTACAGTACACCAAAATTACTATAACAGAGAATTAAAACACATTGTTTTAGAATAAAGCATACAAACATAGATGATTTAACTTCAAAAACTAATTTCATCCAATATCGATCTTGTAAGCATGCAGACAAACATACACTAAAAACATGATTGGTTGCCCGCCGAATGAAGTCAAACATGCTATTTTTGCTGCAACTACTTCCATTTTTAAATAGCATGAATGTGCAGCTCTCTAATTAGAAAATCAAACATGCTATGAATCTTCAAAAATCAAATATCATATTGGAGATCCCACATTCATTAGATGTAAGATCAATCTCCAGTATATAAGTGAGGACAATCATTATCTTACAAACAAATCTTGTGTGAAGATGAGTTAGGCTAATATTTACTTCCTAGTATCATAATAGTCTATCATCCTAATAAGGTTTGTTAGGCCTATCATGTTACCTATTATCGGATTACTATAGGACCCCGCACGGAATATCCATGCCTCAGCATGAGGGAGAATAACATATGATACAATAGATATTTCCATATTGAACTAGACAAGATGTTCAAATGGAGCAACAATAATGATCAAGGATACTTAACTACCTTGGAGCAGAAAAAATATTTTTCTCCTAGGAATGTTCAGGAACATTTCTTTACCAAGGAGCAACATACAGTTCAAGAACATTTGGTTACTGTTGCGCTGGCAACTATGCCTTGTAGTAGCAAAATCTTCTGATGGATCAATAGAATGATAAATGACCTTTCTTAACTATGGAGCAGCAACATCATCTCATGGAGTAGCAGAAAGTCAAGATACATGTCTTAACCACATGAGCAGTTTGCTCCACCATATTTCTGACCGTTCAGCAGTAAAATGAGTGAGAAGTTTTTGCAACCATGGAAGAGCATAATGTCCAAGAACATTTAGATATCATTGGAACTGTAGAGCGTTCTCATGGAACTGTAGAATATTCTCATGGAAGAGCAGAATGACCAAGAACATTTGGATGGCATGGAACTGCATAATATTTTCATTTATCATTGGAACTGTAGAGCATTCTCATGGAACTGCAGAATATTCTCATGGAAGAGAAGAATGACCAAGAACATTTGGATGGCATGGAACTGCATAATATTTTCATGAAACTGCACAACATTATCATTGGAGGTCAGAACGCTCCAGAATATTTGGAAATCATGACACTGCAGAATATTCTCTTGAAGGAGTAGAATGTGCCAGAATAATTTACAACAGTGAGCAGCAGAATGTAGCAGAACAATTGGCAACGGTGAAGCAGCAGAATGTGTCAATAACCATGAAGTGGGAGGATGTGGCAGAACAATCAACAACTGTGAAGCAAAAAAAATGTGCGAGAAAATTTTCCAACCATGGAAAAGCATAATGTACAAGAACATTTAGATAGGATAGAACTGCAAAATATTCTAGGAAGAACAGAACCAAGAACATTTGGATAGCATGGAACTGCAAAAATATTTCATGTCAGAATGGTCTAGAATATTTGGAAATCATGATGCTGCAGAATATTCTCAGGAAGAAGTAGAATGTGCCGGAACAATTTGCAACAGCGGAGCAGCAGAATGTGCCAAAACAATTGGCAAGCATGGAGCAGTAGAATGTGCTAGCAACCAAGAAACTGGAGAATGTGGCAGAACATCTACAACCGTGATGCAGCAAAAAGTGAGAGAAAATTAAGTAACCATTGAGAAGTAGAATGTGGAACAAAGAAAATTTTGCAGTTATGGAGCAGCAGAATGTTCACAGAATGATCGTTGTCCATTGTTTCAACAGGAAGACCCCTAGAATACCAAAATTCAACTACGGGAAAATGATCTAAAATGTCAACTTCTCATACTAACAAAGAAGGCAAAAAGAATCTTGCTACCTATGATCAATGCTATTGCTACTCAAACTGAAGAAGGAATTAAAATTGTTATTTGGGATCTCCAACACATCCTTTTATGCCGAGGCCATCCCGTGCTTGAAACTATATTTTTGTGGGTAGTCTAATAACATATGATGCTTGACACAATATGTTTAACAAGCCTTAATAAGACAGTTTCCGATAATATATTAAGATAGACTCTGATAATATATTAAAAAATAAGTTTAAGTCTAACTTATCCTCATGAAAAGTAATGATTGTCCAATCTATATACTAACTTTCCAAACCGGTTTTGTCGCATGAGAATTAGTTAAACTTGAAGTCATTTTCTAATCATTTTCTAATATAGAGAGAAATATTGACAATAAGAAAGGACTACCGTGGCAGCTTGTTGCTCGCTGAAATGCCCTTTTCTGCTAAGCTCCTTGTAAAGCTCACCATTGTGAGCATATTCCAGAATTAAAAAGACGTTATCGGAGTCATGAAACCAGCCATACAGACGAAGTACGTTCGGATGCTTCAGACTGTACTGAATCTCCATCTCCCTCCTCAGTTGATGATGGATTTTGTACTTCTCTAATTGCTCCTTCGAAATAACCTTCAATGCAACAACAAATTTGCTCTGCGAAAGCCAAACAAATAAAAATAACAATAATTAAACAAATCCCTTCAGCGATTTCCGTCGAATTTCAAAATTCGAAGTTCCCGAAAACCTAAAACAATTTGGCTATTTGAAATTTCTTTTGAAGAAATTGAAACCTTGCGTTCTCGGGCGACGTAGACTCTGCCGAATTTGCCTTTTCCAAGAGGCTTTCCGATTTCGAAGTCACTGAGGCACCATTGTCGTTCCGGGTTTTCTCCCATTTTCTGTTGCGATGAATGTTTTCAAAATTTGAATTCGTTCGAAGCCGCGTAACTTCAAACGCACCGTTCAGTATTTGTTGAGAGCGACTATTTATAGCATTATATAAACCGCGTACCTATCACTACTTGGTTGATAGTGACAAAAAATATTATTTTATTCTATTATTTATTCTATGGAGATATTATCAAAAGAAAATTTGACACTCTAAAAATATTTTTCCAAAGATTTGTCACAAACTATTAGATGAAAATCGAAAGAAATTTTGAAACAGACATGAATTAATTTGAATGCTGTCTAATTAAAAGAAATGGTAATGTCTTTTTTTTTTTCTAAATATAATCTTTCAAATAGCTAAATAAATAAAAAAAAATTAGAAGAGAATAGCTTTTAATTAAGGCTTTCAAAGAATTTAATTAAGTTAATAAATGTCAATTCTAATCCTTAGTTCAGGTTGATGACTCAACCACCCCATTGTGACGTTGACGACAAGACCAACGTTTGAATAACAAACTATGTCGAATAAACAAACAGAAAAAATAATTCTTAGAAAGGATTTTAGAAGAACCAAAACATCACTGCAGGGTTAAGACAGAAGTGTCTCTTTGTATCGGAAGAGAAATAGCACACACAAAGATGGATCTTTTGTATACCCTATTGAGTTTCATAGCTTTTTCTCTTCTGGGTATCTTCCTAGTCTTCTGTTTCATCATGTTGACCACGATTCTGGGAAAATCCATTGGAGACCCTGATTATGCTCCAGTGAAAGGAACAGTGTTTAACCAGCTTTTCTACTTCAACACACTCCATGACTACCATGCTGAAATGGCCAAGACGATTCCAACTTTTCGTCTACTGGCTCCTGATCAAAGCGAGGTGTACACTGCAGACCCGAGAAATGTTGAACACATACTGAAAACCAACTTTGATAAGTACTCCAAAGGCAAGTATAACCAGGATATTGTGACTGATCTTTTTGGTGAGGGGATTTTTGCAGTTGATGGTGACAAGTGGAGGCAGCAAAGGAAGCTTGCAAGCTATGAATTCTCCACAAGGGTTCTTAGAGATTTCAGTTGTTCTGTTTTTAGAAGAAATGCTGCCAAGTTGGTCAGAATTATCTCAGAACTTTCCCATCAGGGTCAAGTTTTTGATATGCAAGTGAGTGGTTATTATTTCCTAAAATCTAGTATATGATTGTGGAAGAATTGAAATTTTTTGTTTTGAATTTGTTAAGGTGCTTCAATTTGGTTCTTTTTGGGACAATTTCTTTTCACTAACACTTGTTTGAAAGTAAATGAATTCAGTTAACCAAGTATTTCAGAACTTAGTCTTATATGAATGAAGAAAAGTGGACTAAAGATTGTATATCAAACTGTGTCGAGTGTGGGTCAAGGTCAACCGTCCAGGCTGTGCTATATTGTCCTAAGTGTACATGTTGTCTGGTGAACTGTATCTTGTGTGTTCAAACTAGTCAGATGGTGTATGCAGGAAGTATTCCAATATCAATATCAAAGTCAGTTCATAATTAATGCACGCAACCTATATTTTTTATCTCAAATCTTGGGTTTTTGATTAACATTGATCTAACTATGATGTAATCGTGAGTAATTATACTTTACTCTTAAGTTGATCAATTTTTGTATTATCTATTCTAGTATGGTCCATACTGATCGTCCAATTGAATGTTGAACAGTTTAGTGATCATCCAGGCTCGATGGCCTATTATCTGAACTGGTACATGGTTGGGTGACCTATTTGTTGACCAACCGAGTTCGGTGTCTTGTTAATCGAATTGGTACATGACTGGTCAGCCGAAATGGTGATTGGGTTGTGAGATGTCCATCCGGATTGGTGTATGGTCAGCCAACCTCTTGAGTGTTCGGCTGGACTCGTTGGTTTGCTCTTCCAAATTGCGGATTAACTTATCCGGGTTGGTGTGTGGCTAGCTGGCCTAGCTAAGCCGTTTCGTTAGTTGACCTCCTGAGCTATAGTTGACCATCTAAATTGTGACTAACTAAACGGTCATACAATACATAAACTATGTGCTAACATTATATATGTTAGAATTAGATTTATTTAATCAGGTTTTATTAAGAAGTAAAAAAAGTAGACCCAAAAATAACAAACTTCATTAGAATAAATTTTAACCCATGATTCTAATATTATGTTAAATAGTGAACTTTAAACCTAACTTAATTTTAGACGGAGATTGCATCTATTTATTATAAATTAGTTTTATTTATGATGGACGTGGAACTTTCAACAATTTTTTTAATGTTAATTACTAACATCATATAATCGCTCAGTTGAAAGCAATGTTTGTTACTTTTCTAGGACATGCTAATGAGATGCACTTTGGACTCAATATTCAAAGTTGGGTTTGGAGCAGAATTGAATTGCTTGGAGGGATCAAGAAAAGAGGGAAGCAAATTCATGAAAGCCTTTGATGAATCAAATGCTTTGATATATTGGCGCTATGTTGATCCTTTCTGGAAGCTCAAGAGGTTTCTTAACATTGGTTGTGAAGCTACACTTAAGAGAAACATCAGAATAATAGATGGTTTTGTGCATGAAGTAATCAATACCAGAAAAGCACAATTGGCAATTCAGCAAGAATCTGTAAGTAGTAGATCAATATTCACTTATTATGTTCTTCCCTCAAAATGGTTTCTGTTTCATTTGAACAAATAATATACGCAAAAAATTGATTCTCTTTGGCATATTAATGTTATAGTTTAATTTCAATCACAGGTACAGTCTTTGTTTTTACATTTTCAACCAATCAAAGTAGAAATCATCGTACATCAGAATTTTAAGGTCACTTATTACCAAGGTTACTTTGATTTTCAGAATGCTAAAGAGGACATACTATCAAGGTTTTTGATTGAGAGCAAGAAGGACAAAGAAACCATGACTGATCAGTATTTGAGAGACATCATTCTAAACTTTATGGTAGCTGGTAAAGACACAAGTGCAAACACTCTTTCATGGTTCTTCTACATGCTCTGCAAGAACCCTCTTATTGAGGAAAAGATTGTACAAGAAGTGAGAGATGTGATTTGTAGCCATGAAAATGAGGAAAGCATAGATAAATTTGTGGCCAAAATAACAGATGACACCCTTGATAAAATGCATTATCTTCATTCAGCGTTGACAGAAACCTTGAGACTTTATCCTGCAGTTCCTGTGGTACCTTCTATAAAACTTTCTTACAAACATATAGTATATATCTCTAGAAAATTTCTATTATAGTACTGGTTTCATGTTTTATTGCCTATCATAGTAGAATATATACATTATTATGTGATGAGTTTTTTCAAGTGGAGGATTCATTAGAGAGATGTTACATAAATGCGATCTGAGTTCACTTCATATAAAAAAAACTGATACTATTTTTAACTCAAAACTTGAAGACAATGAGTCTTTAAATTTTCAGAACCTACGACTGTGATATCATTAGGCTTTTTTTTAAGGAGTTTATTAAGAAGAGATTACATAAATGTAATATCATACAACTTTTAATCCAAAACTTAAGACAATGAATAATAAATTTTTTTATACTGTTTTTAATTTTGTTACTTTTATTCATTGTGGTTCACTACTTCCAACTTTATGTTACAAAAGAAAAGCTTCTATTGGTATTTTCAATTCAATACGTTAGATATGTTGATTTTGATGATTGTGTTTGAGATGATTCAAATTGAAGGATGGGAGAGTGGCAGAGACAGATGATGTTCTTCCTGATGGACACAAACTGAAAAGGGGTGATGGAGTTTACTATATGGCCTATGGTATGGGTCGGATGTGCTCCATTTGGGGTGAAGATGCAGAGGAATTTCGTCCTGAAAGATGGCTCAACAATGGAGTTTTCGAGTCTCAATCTCCATTCAAATTCATAGCTTTCAATGTTTGTTCCTTTATATTTTCCTATAAATTGAGATGTTTTCTTCATTCTTTACATAAAAGAGTCATCATTCACACTAGCAATTGACATGCGTTTCTTAAAAGGAAAGTTATCATTAATATAGAATTAAATTTTGAAACTTTTATCCTTTGATTTTTGTTTTAAATTTAATTTCTAATATCAATTTTCTATAATGAATATGCGTATAAATTAATACAGACGAAACACATGCTCAATTATCTTAAAGATTTTTACCAAAAAAATGAAGTAAATTTCTTCTTAACATTTAAGAGATTATATAAATTAGTTTCTATGTATTGGTTCATATATACGGTAATCTTAATTTATGGATGGGTTAATTTTGTTTTCATTTTTTTACCTCTTTATTGAGAAAATTGATCAAATATATTCTTAAAGAAATGTCAACAACATTATCTCAAATAAGTGAAAAACAAAGTGGTGATCTTACATACATGTATTCGCATTTTGTTGGAGTGAAAGGCATGTAGTAAACTATCTTTATTTTAATATAACCCAAAAGTATATGCTAGGCTGATTTTTTCAATGAAATTCTTAACAATTTTGATAACATATTATGATTTTATAGACATAATTATGGATGTTTGAATCATTGCAGGCTGGACCAAGAATCTGCTTAGGGAAGGACTTTGCTTACAGACAGATGAAAATAATAGCAATGGCTCTTGTTCATTTCTTCAAGTTCAAACTTGCAAATGGAACACAAAATGTGACTTACAAGGTTATGCTTACGCTTCACATTGACAAGGGTCTTCCTCTTTGTGCAATTCCAAGGTCATGAAGAAGACATCATTTTCTGTGTTTATAGCGTATGAATGTTATATATTTTCTAAACCCTTTTTCCCTTTTTGATGGTATTGGCTTGTCATATATCATGAATTTATATATATATATATATAAATGGATTGAAATAGATTCTAATGCGAAGGATGTTGCACAAATCTATGATATGAAGGTTAAAACCGTGGCTGCAAAATAAGGCATTAAATCATTGCAAAAAGTTCAACAATGATTGTTGATGGAACAACTACCGCTACATATTTGAGGAAAGGAGGTTCTTCTCATAAATTTGAAAAGAAACATGATGGAGTGTGGTGCTTGCAACAATCCACGTCATACAAGAGATAAATGTTAGAAGTTGCATGAAAAACCTCAAAAGCAAAGTGGGAAAGAGATGGAACTACCTCATGTTGTTATTGTTTCTGAAAACCAAAAAGTATTTGTACCATAACTACACCGTGAGGATTAAAAAAAGTAAGATCTTTCCTGAAAAAACCAATGGATATGTTCATTGACATATTATTATGATAAGTTACCTTTTCTATTGCATTTAATGTCTTAAATAAACCTTTTACCAATTGATGGAAACATGATAACTGTAGCAGGTCAAGGTAAAGGAGATATACAAGTAAACCGAACTATACTTTAGGAAAATGTTCTACATGTTCCTATATTGTCCACAAGATATCCATTAAAAAATTTATAAAGGGTCTTTCTTGTACAGTTATTTTTCATAGTAATTATTATATACGAATGTATATTGTTTATGTAATCAAAGAATGAAGTGTTTACAATCTTTTTTCAAGGAAGCACTCTCCCTCCACAGGAACAACCTCCTCTTAAATACACTAAATATCAAAAGCTACCCTCACACAAGACTTCCTACCTTCTTATTAAGGTCCCCCAACCAACTAACAATTAATTCCTAACTGTTTCCTTTGTCCTGCACCTATTTCCCAAATTAATTCCTAATTGTTTCCTCTGTCCTGCACCTATTAACCACTATAACCTATCATATTATATCCTATCATTACACCATGCTACAAAACAACCTTGTCCCCAAGGTTGGTATAGTAATGCTTGTTCCCATGGCTCATCTTCATCATAGGAAGGGAACCCACTGGCTACTACCCTCTAATTCAGGTCTAAAGGATTGAGTGGTGGTTGATATGAAAAAAATTGTTGACTCCTTTTGTTCCAGTAATGATAAGAGTTGCTTCTTTTCCACAATTCCCATGAACCAGATGATTGTTCTATACTGCTTTCTGACCTGGTGGCCACTTACATGGGCCTGGGTTTTAACAATTTTCGGATGAATGATTAAGAAATCTTTTGTCTTCTTCCAACCCCAAAACTTATTTTTTTGTATTTTTATAGAAGCAACACTTACTAAGCCATCTCCTTGTCCATATTTTTTCATCCTAAAAGCTAAAAAGGAAAGAACTTGTTGATTTGACCATCCAATTTCTTCATCATCATCATGTTGAGCTAATTGTTTCCTATGGGCGTTATATTTCCCAACCAAAATAGTCACCATGTTCCCACCATATCCTGCTTTCTTTCCATTGTCTTCACCCTTCTTCACTATTTTGGCATACACACCACAACCTACCTCACTATCTCCCCTAAAAACAACAACTTTTGCCACTTCATGGGCAGCAACACCAACAATGTCTCCCTCACAGTTTTCGTCTTTGTCTTCCCCTTCACATGTATTTTCTTCTTTCCAATCTTGCCCTTTAATTCCTGTAAAGCAATCAACACTCAAAACAACAACTTCTAACACTCTACTCCCTACTGTAATGGTAACAACATCCTCCTCATGGTCTTGGTCAACCATGTCCTCTACATTGATATTTGTGTCTCTTTCCTTCACCTAATTGTTTGAATTTCCCCTCTATATGAAAGTTTCTTGACTTTCTTGATGTCTAGTAGACTATCTTGCCCAACCTCCACACTTATCTTTCCTTCTTTCTTTCCTTTCAAGACATCTTGAAGAGATTCCTCTCTCCTTTCTATTTTTCCTCTGTTAACTGAATCTTGATCTCCATCTACAGACCCCAAACTGCCTTCTAATCCTTTTTCCTAATTCTGCGACATTCCTCCAAGAACTCGTATGAGTTCTTTGATTTCCTGTCGCATTTCTTGCATATTTCTTCTCCGTTCTACCATGCTCATTTTCGGTTCCACCTTGCTCATTATTCTATTTGTTGGTCCTCCTCTTCAAGGTATTGTCTCTTCCTTCCTTGCTTCCACCTTTCTTGATCACTTCTTGATCCATAACCTTTGATCTGACAGTTTTCTCCTAAGGGTATCCGACAAGTCGGACCAATTGATAGGTTTCTTTAGTCAAGAAACCAATCTTTCACTCCTCACAGTACCTACTCACACACAAAAGAAAGAATATGAATGTATATTTATTTTGTAATCAAATATTGAAGTGTTTACAATCTTTTCCCAAGGGAGTACTCTCCCTCCACAGGATCAACCTCCTATCAAATACACTAAATATTAAAAGCTACCCTCACACAATACCTCCTTGCCTTCTTATAAAGGCCCCCTAACCAAATAACAATTAATTCCTAACTGTTTCTTCTATCTTGCACCTATTTCCCAAATTAATTCCTAATTGTTTCCTTTGTCCTGCACCCATTACCCATTATAGCCTATAGTATTATATCCTATCAACATCCCTCATTTTGTGTTATAAAACTTTTGTTTCCTTCTTTGTTTAAATATTTGGGTTTGAATATGCATCATCTTCATTGTGAGGTTTGTGAATTTGCAAAACTCAAACGTGCATTTCCTCTTCTTGTAATAAAATAAGTTCTAATCCTTTTTATCTAGTTCATACTAATGTGTTGGGTCCCTCCAATGTTTCAAATATTTCAAGAGTTAAATGGTTTATTATTTTTATTGATGATCCTTAAAATCAAATGACGTTAACTATGTTGTTATGCAATTTGTGAATCATCATGTTACCGATCAATCTCCCTCAAACTGATCGTCTGAGCTGGGAGTAAATTGATCGATACTTATCATAATCAACTAATCATCCAGCTAAGTTAAACAAGTCAGTAATCAAGTTTAACACGCCAACCCTAATCTAAAGCCCTTGGAAAACCTATAAATATAAGTCAAAGGTATGATTGTTGGGACTTTTACGACACATTTATTATAGCATTAATTGTTTAACCAATCGAATCCGAACAAACATAAACATTAGAGTATCTTTAGTATTACATCGAATTGGTTGGAGTATCCGAATAGAAAGAAAACAAACTAAAGAGTGAAGAATATTGCTTTTAAATGTATAATCAAAACAATTTCTTTACGCTAATAGCACATTATGGCTTTCAGCATGCGATATTATATTTATGCTTCTGCCAAATAAAGAAAAAATAGCCTATCACCACCATGTTTGCCATATAATTTTCAAATAAATAGCGGAGTTAAGAAGAGTAAATTCACAATTAATTAATTTTGTTGAAAGTCAAACATTTACATGCATAACACGAAAATCATGTTAATGATAATTGTCTACTTAAATTGAGTGTTTTAAGAAGAGAGAATAATGTGAAAAAGTATTGTAATAATAATGGAATATTTTAATAGCGGTATTTTTTACTTTGTTGAATGCATGTGAAAAATCGTAGTATAGTTTGGCAGAAGTCAAGTTTAGGAAGAGTCTGTTGATCCTGATGTAGATTTGAGATGGAGAGACAGACACAATAGTTCATTAGTCTAACTTTTGTGTATGTATAAAATTAGGAAGAATATTGAATATTTGACAACAAGAAATTTGAACTAAAATTAGGCTATGTTCAGTTCTTGACACAATGCACACACATTCACCTATGAATATACTTCTTACTATCAAGGTTTGATAATTCAGATAGTCTCTATGGTTGAGCTTCATGGTCATGACATAGTTCAAAAACTTGTGATGTTGAGATGACTGGTTGTGATGATGGAGTAGGTTCTTGGGTGGGCTGTTGGGTGGCTTCTAGGGTAGGTTGTTGGGTAGCTTCTTGGGTGGGCTGTTGGGTGCCTTTTTGGGTAGCTTCTTGGGTGGGTTGTTGGGTGCCTTGTTAGGTTGCTTTGGGGCAACGACTTTTGTTATGGCCAAGGTCCCTACATAGCCCACATCTTTTGCGTAAACCACCTTTGTTGAGTCGAGAATCATCCATTCTGATCTCCCATTGTTCCGGTCTTCCTTTCTTTTTAGGTCTTCCTAGAAATATTTTTTTCCTAGGAGGCATGACATCCATATATGGTGTTATCTCTCACATGTTGTTGTCGTTGATGGGGTATATAATTGATGCGTATGTTTCTTCATAGGTGGACTTCATAAAGCAAGATGGAATGAACTTCTCTCCATCCACATTTAGAAACTTCATTGCGGCTAGGGAGTGACAACATGGAATTCTAGTGATGCTCCACCTCCTGCACCTCCTGCATGTGCATGCCAACTCGTCTATGTTGACAACAAACTTCTCTCCACTATAGGACACGTGTTTGACTTCAAACAATTTATTGGCTGATCAGTTGTGAACAAAGTACAAAAACAATATTTAGAAACCAATAAAATAATTGAACACAATTCAGAAGTAACAAATGGGGTTTACCTAGGAATCTAGTGTTTGGTTAACTATGATTCCTTTCGAAATCTAGTGTGGATCGTAGGACAAATTGATCCTGGAAAGGACTGTATGTTAGGCATGTTTCTTGCCCATATTTGCAAGATGTCAACCCTGATGTCCTCCAACACATTAATGATTGGTTTACTCCTAGTATGAACCAGAACACTATAATGATTGGTTTCCTTCCCAGCAACTCATGAACATAATCATATATCCTCTTATATTATTCCTTAAAGGACTCATCAATGTGATCAGGTGCAATACCTTTGGCTCTATAAGCCATACACCTAGATATACCAATGTTCCACTTTCTTTGAACTTTTTAACGAATATCTACACCCTTCACTTTAGGATTTTCCCTTACTATTTTCTCCAATTTTTTTCTCAACCACTTGGCATCAAGTAACTTCAGGTTGAACTCCTTGTTGCAGATATGGTTGTCGTTTACAGTTCGTAGCTGCCATGATTTCATAGCCTCCATATAAACACAATATATGGTCCATGGACATTTTCCTTTTGCACCCACACACTTCAACCTCAATCTTGTTTTATCATTTTTTACAAATTTTATATTCCTCCAATTTTCTAAAGCATACCCTTTGATAGCTTCTAAAATATCTTGCGTTTTAGAAAAATATGTCCTAACTTCCATGTAAACTCTACCATACTTTTTAGCATAGAAAAGGTAGAAAACCTTCCATAACCCTCATTATCATTAACCTCCTCTTCATTGCTATCTGTTGCACTAAGTAATTCCTCAAATTTATACTCGTCATCTGACAAACCTCTCTCATCATCATCAAACTTGTATTCTGAACTGTTAGTAGAACATTCTTCACTAAATTCATGTGACAAACTTTCTACTTTTACTTCCACATTACTAGACCATTGTCCATCTATATCATTATCTATATCACATTCAATACTCACATCAACTAGCCCCTCCAAGCATTGACTATTTCCATGTACAACACCTTGGTTAGTAGATGAACTCCAACTATGAAGATGAACTTCCTCCTCCACAACTCCTTCACACACATGCAACTCTTTCTCTACGTCACTATCACCATGACCTTCTTCACCCTCATGCACCTATTCTTGTATGTCACCATAACCTTCACCTTAAACTTCATCACCATCACCATCTTCTTCACCCTCATGCAACTCTTGTTCTACGTTAGCATGACCTTCAACTTCAACACCACCATTTTCTTCACCCTCATGGAACTCTTTTTGTAGCAGAGGTCACCTTCCAATTGAACAACACAATCACCTATTTCTTCTGTTGCACTATGACATTCACATTAACCACTAACTTTACCTACAAACTCATTGGACTCATGCAACACACCTCTCACTTGTCCTTCATCATCATTAATATATTCAAGCATATGAATCACTTAGGGCTCAAAAAAAGCAAGTACAATGTATAAATGAACCTCACCATTAAAAAGTTAGCCATATGCATGGCACCAATGCCTTCAATCAATGGTTCCAACCTATTTTCTAAAATGAAACCCCCTCTTACAGAATGCCATAAATATTTAAAACCTACATATCTCAAACCTTTCACTACACTAGCAACCACAAAATAACTTCACATATCAGGGTCAAAGGACAAAGTTGTTGTCTCCATTACGCGCAACACAATATAAATATATCTAAACCTGTGGTGTAAACATATGACGAAAAAAAATTATATTAAAACAATAACAAAACACACTCAAACACGCACAGTGAAATCACTTTAAACATACATAAGGGACCACCATATCACAATCAACAGCGCACACCAAAGCATTGAAACCATTAGGGACCACCACCCAATATTCTGGTTTCCTAACCATAAAAACTAATAAAATAAAGCACAATCACTGATCTTCGTTTAGATTCACCTTCATTGATCACGTGTTTGAGCCTGGCGCTTCCAACGACACAAGGTCCCACACCTCACCTCGTGCTTCAACCCTAAATTGTTCCAACCGTCGCGCACGAAACCTAATTTAAAACTGTGGTATTTCACCCACGAACCCTATTTTCACAATTCAACCAAAGGTTCCTTTCTTTTCTCCCACGATCGAACCCTAATTTGAAGGCACCCTCAAACTTTTCCCCAATCTCTTTTTGGAAATCACAATTCGAAGAAAGGGATAAGTTCTCACAATTTTTTAATTCAAATATTATAAAATTCCACATCAAATTATGTTATTACCACATAAACTATGCCACATCATTAAAAAAAAGACAATCACCATGTCACATACATGTCACTTAAACAACGTTTGTCCAATTTAACGGTAGAGCTCTATTTGTTTCAATTTTTCAAAATTAAGGACCTAAGTGAGAAAACCAATAAGTAAGGGTTCTATTTGAGATTCTGCCCCAAAAATGGGACCTATCAAATATTAAACCTTCATTTTTTATATTTTTAAATAAAAACATCGTCACATGTCAAGCTTACATTGTGTCACGTAATAATGACAATGTTACGTGGCATTAGAATTTTTTTTTAAAATTAAACAATTTTGTTCCTTTCCAAATTCAAACAAAATTTAATTTGTATATAAATCTTTACAAATTTTATTTATACAAATTGATATTTTTTATTAGAAAAATAAAAAAATTATGAACTATCATATGACACATTTTTATTTATGTAGTACTAACGAAAATAACTTAATTATATTAAAGTTTTCAAAACCAAAACTAAATTGAGACAAATAAAAATAAAGAAACTCATTTAAAAATTAAAAAAATTAAACCACAAATGAAATCTTTTAACCCATATAATATGAATGAGCAAACTATAAAAATTAACATTTCAATAATAAATATTTGTGTGAAGGTGATCTACACAAAAATAGTCTCAGTACTTCCTCAACAATTCATAAAAAGTTTATGGAGTTAAACATTAAGACTTGGAAATAGATTTAAAGACAAGAATTTGGAAAACATATGTGTCGTTATTTCATTTGGTTAAATCATCGAAAATTATTCGTGTGCCAACTTTCTCAAAACCCTTCGAGCAAAAAATTATATTTAATTTAATCTTTTAATCATTTAATGTAAGGTGTTAGTACGAAACTAACGGCAAGGACCTAATTACTCTAATTTTTCAAAACCCTTTCGATACAACTATTTTTTTTATTTGTTTTTTTTCTAAACAAGACGTATGGTTTCTGTTATTTGACCACATATGTCATATCAGCTTTCTGCTTCAGTTTTCTAACCAATCGAGAATAAAAGGTTGATTAAAATTTCAAATTGACAATTTCTTTAACTTTTTTTTCTGAATAAGACTTATACCCTTCATTTTCTACAGAATCGATGTCATATAGTCTTTCTGTTTCAATTTTGTGAAGAACTAAAGTTAAAAGTTTGATTAAAATTTCAAAATTGCTACTGAAATTTATCATTTTTATTTCATTACTCCCCTTTAGGCTTAATAAAAGCCATAGTGTACATATTGCTTTAGTTATTCAAATAATTGCTGCCGTATGTGACACATGGGCACTAACGAAGGCGGGGAGTGATCGCCGGTGTAAGAGACACAAACAAAGAGCGACTCCTGGAAGTCTTCTAGTGGGAGGGACACATGGAAGAATCGAACATACACTGGAATGAGAGGGATCTAGAGACTGTATAGGTATGAGACTATACAGTTGAAGGATAGCTTAAAGGAATTGATTTGGCTACTCATATCACCAAAATGCATTTGCTTTTTGGTAGCCTAACCCATAATAACTCCATGGCTAAGCGTGCTTAGCCTGGAGTAATCTAGGGATGGGTGACCTTCTAGGAAGTTTTCCCGAAAAGTGTGTGAGTGAGGACAAAGCAAATTGTATAGGTATGGGACTATACAATTGAAGAATAGCTTAAAGGAATTGATTTGGCTACTCATATCACCAAACTGCATTTACTTTTCGGTAGCCTGGGTGACCTTCTAGGAAGTTTTCCCGGAAAGTGTGCAAGTGAGGGTATGAGTTCTAGTTGTCTTAAGCTTCTGATCTTCAGAATTAATTATTAGGAATGCTGGGAATCGTATGAACTAATAGTTAAGGATAAGCTTTCTTCACCGAGGAATCGAGTTTTAAGTATTTTAGATAGTGATATTAACATTAATGAAGAAGTAGAATTCGTATATGCATGAGAGTAAATAGGTGAAATCTAACCCCAACAACATATTCATTCCATAATATCAAACTCGTTCATCTTTGCACTTTTGTCCAATTGATCAAATTGAATGCATATTTACGTTTCAGTATTTGCATTCTAAACCTAAAAGAGTTGTTTTCAAGTCTTATTTAATCAAGAAATCACATAACTGTTTAGGGCGTGAGTCTATAGGGAAACGATACTTGGTCTTACCATGTTTATTACTTGATAAAATTCGGTACACTTGTCGGAGTTTTAACAACCACCAATTCAAAGCTCCATACATTCATACAACAACAACACAAGCACCATCATGTAACCTCTCCACGAGTCATGAAATTACGTCCATCGACCATTCAACTCATTCACAAACTACTCATCACAATATTCACATGCATTATTTTCATTCACATAGTATACTAATACATGAGACTGCTGATAATACATTAAAGAATTAGAAACACACTTATAAGTCATCAAAAATCACAAAACAACACAATTTTCTTCATAAAATCTTGATACCCACATTAGGCAAGGCAAATGGATTTGAAACCCTCACCAACACCTCTAGAAGGGTCCAAAACCCCCAAAATGACCTAAAGAACGTCCAAAACAGATATACAAAACCTTGAAAACCCCCAAAAATAGGTGTAGTGGTGTCTAGTAACGCTCGAGTGCCCAAGGGCTGCTGCTCAGCATTGGTGCCTCTAGAAACGATTTGGGAGCTCATGCGCTATCAGAAAACTCCAACCCTTTTTAGACCACTTTGTACAGTTCGCCCACCACTTTGAAAGGTTCCTAGGACTTTCTAAACACTATGAAACTTCAGAAAACACATCTCTAACTCAAAATGACCATTTAAAATCCAATATCACTTACCTAAGCTACCCAAACTCAATTTCACCTTTTCTAACTTCCATATCAGCAAACCAACATCATGTACAAGTCATAATACACCAAATAACTCACTCCAAGATCCTAGTTTACTCCGAGACTTGTTGTCTCAAAATCTCACCATGCAAACCTCATTTTTTTTACCAAAAACACCTAATCACTCTCTCCAACATGCCCATAAACAGTTCGATGATAACGGTTGAATATATCGTTATCTATGGTGCACTTTTGATACTAAATCAACCCTTTTTCACTTAGAAGTTTGCTTGAACTCATGTTTTTAGTTTAGTTTTCTGAATAAGTGAGTAGAGGGTATACTCGATGATTTTATCACTAAATTTCCTTGACTTTGTAGGTTATTGGAATGATTTGAAAGATGAGTTAAAGTACTAGGGAGTTGGAATGCAGAAAAAGAGAAAAAGACACAGTGTAGAAAAGTTAAGCTAAAGCTGAGGGACCGCTCAAGGGCTCTAAGCGCTAGCCAATCAAGGCTGAGCGTTAGCTAGGGGCCTTGAGCGCCAGTTTCATGTATCGCATAAAGCCTGGGCGCGCTCTGAGGGGCCCTGAGCGTCAGTACTCCCCCACCAGCGCCCGGTTGCCCTAAGTAGGGGCACTAAGCGCCATAATTATGGGCTTGGACCTCAAATTTTGATCTATTTAAGGACTTGCACTCCCTAGGGTGTGTATCTCTTGATGGCTTGAGCACATAAACACATGTTTCGCCCCTTTGGAGGAAGATTTGGGGACGCGGGAGCTCTCCTCTTCAGTTTCTAGGGTTTTTCTATCTCTTTCATTCCATTGTACACCTAGTTTCTTCATGACGATGGAGAACTAATCTTATTTGTTGTTGGGATGTAACCTCTAAACTCTCATGTATTTGAATTTGTTCTGAATAATTTTTGCTTCTTTCATTAATTGTTAGAGATTTTCTCGTTTGCTCTATGCGTGTTATGTTTTAATCATTGATGGCATGATTTTATGGTCTTCTTTGTTATTGGGAAATACCGAAAAACTAGGANGAAGAGTCTGTTGATCCTGATGTAGATTTGAGATGGAGAGACAGACACAATAGTTCATTAGTCTAACTTTTGTGTATGTATAAAATTAGGAAGAATATTGAATATTTGACAACAAGAAATTTGAACTAAAATTAGGCTATGTTCAGTTCTTGACACAATGCACACACATTCACCTATGAATATACTTCTTACTATCAAGGTTTGATAATTCAGATAGTCTCTATGGTTGAGCTTCATGGTCATGACATAGTTCAAAAACTTGTGATGTTGAGATGACTGGTTGTGATGATGGAGTAGGTTCTTGGGTGGGCTGTTGGGTGGCTTCTAGGGTAGGTTGTTGGGTAGCTTCTTGGGTGGGCTGTTGGGTGCCTTTTTGGGTAGCTTCTTGGGTGGGTTGTTGGGTGCCTTGTTAGGTTGCTTTGGGGCAACGACTTTTGTTATGGCCAAGGTCCCTACATAGCCCACATCTTTTGCGTAAACCACCTTTGTTGAGTCGAGAATCATCCATTCTGATCTCCCATTGTTCCGGTCTTCCTTTCTTTTTAGGTCTTCCTAGAAATATTTTTTTCCTAGGAGGCATGACATCCATATATGGTGTTATCTCTCACATGTTGTTGTCGTTGATGGGGTATATAATTGATGCGTATGTTTCTTCATAGGTGGACTTCATAAAGCAAGATGGAATGAACTTCTCTCCATCCAAATTTAGAAACTTCATTGCGGCTAGGGAGTGACAACATGGAATTCTAGTGATGCTCCACCTCCTGCACCTCCTGCATGTGCATGCCAACTCGTCTATGTTGACAACAAACTTCTCTCCACTATAGGACACGTGTTTGACTTCAAACAATTTATTGGCTGATCAGTTGTGAACAAAGTACAAAAACAATATTTAGAAACCAATAAAATAATTGAACACAATTCAGAAGTAACAAATGGGGTTTACCTAGGAATCTAGTGTTTGGTTAACTATGATTCCTTTCGAAATCTAGTGTGGATCGTAGGACAAATTGATCCTGGAAAGGACTGTATGTTAGGCATGTTTCTTGCCCATATTTGCAAGATGTCAACCCTGATGTCCTCCAACACATTAATGATTGGTTTACTCCTAGTATGAACCAGAACACTATAATGATTGGTTTCCTTCCCAGCAACTCATGAACATAATCATATATCCTCTTATATTATTCCTTAAAGGACTCATCAATGTGATCAGGTGCAATACCTTTGGCTCTATAAGCCATACACCTAGATATACCAATGTTCCACTTTCTTTGAACTTTTTAACGAATATCTACACCCTTCACTTTAGGATTTTCCCTTACTATTTTCTCCAATTTTTTTCTCAACCACTTGGCATCAAGTAACTTCAGGTTGAACTCCTTGTTGCAGATATGGTTGTCGTTTAAAGTTCGTAGCTGCCATGATTTCATAGCCTCCATATAAACACAATATATGGTCCATGGACATTTTCCTTTTGCACCCACACACTTCAACCTCAATCTTGTTTTATCATTTTTTACAAATTTTATATTCCTCCAATTTTCTAAAGCATACCCTTTGATAGCTTCTAAAATATCTTGCGTTTTAGAAAAATATGTCCTAACTTCCATGTAAACTCTACCATACTTTTTAGCATAGAAAAGGTAGAAAACCTTCCATAACCCTCATTATCATTAACCTCCTCTTCATTGCTATCTGTTGCACTAAGTAATTCCTCAAATTTATACTCGTCATCTGACAAACCTCTCTCATCATCATCAAACTTGTATTCTGAACTGTTAGTAGAACATTCTACACTAAATTCATGTGACAAACTTTCTACTTTTACTTCCACATTACTAGACCATTGTCCATCTATATCATTATCTAAATCACATTCAATACTCACATCAACTAGCCCCTCCAAGCATTGACTATTTCCATGTACAACACCTTGGTAAGTAGATGAACTCCAACTATGAAGATGAACTTCCTCCTCCACAACTCCTTCACACACATGCAACTCTTTCTCTACGTCACTATCACCATGACCTTCTTCACCCTCATGCACCTATTCTTGTATGTCACCATAACCTTCACCTTAAACTTCATCACCATCACCATCTTCTTCACCCTCATGCAACTCTTGTTCTACGTTAGCATGACCTTCAACTTCAACACCACCATTTTCTTCACCCTCATGGAACTCTTTTTGTAGCAGAGGTCACCTTCCAATTGAACAACACAATCACCTATTTCTTCTGTTGCACTATGACATTCACATTAACCACTAACTTTACCTACAAACTCATTGGACTCATGCAACACACCTCTCACTTGTCCTTCATCATCATTAATATATTCAAGCATATGAATCACTTAGGGCTCAAAAAAAGCAAGTACAATGTATAAATGAACCTCACCATTAAAAAGTTAGCCATATGCATGGCACCAATGCCTTCAATCAATGGTTCCAACCTATTTTCTAAAATGAAACCCCCTCTTACAGAATGCCATAAATATTTAAAACCTACATATCTCAAACCTTTCACTACACTAGCAACCACAAAATAACTTCACATATCAGGGTCAAAGGACAAAGTTGTTGTCTCCATTACGCGCAACACGGTACAAACATTAACGAACTTCCCTCCATGGTGAAAAACAATCTTAATATCCTCATCCATTAATATCCTCATCCATTACGCACAACACTATAAATATATCTACACCTATTATGTAAATATATGAAAACAAAAAAAATGTATTAAAATAAATAACAAAACACACTCAAACACGCACAGTGAAATCACTTTAAACATACATAAGGGACCACCATATCACAATCAACAGCGCACACCAAAGCATTGAAACCATTAGGGACCACCACCCAATATTCTGGTTTCCTAACCATAAAAACTAATAAAATAAAGCACAATCACTGATCTTCGTTTAGATTCACCTTCATTGATCACGTGTTTGAGCCTGGCGCTTCCAAAGACACAAGGTCCCACACCTCACCTCGTGCTTCAACCCTAAATTGTTCCAACCGTCGCGCACGAAACCTAATTTAAAACTGTGGTATTTCACCCACGAACCCTATTTTCACAATTCAACCAAAGGTTCCTTTCTTTTCTCCCACGATCGAACCCTAATTTGAAGGCACCCTCAAACTTTTCCCCAATCTCTTTTTGGAAATCACAATTCGAAGAAAGGGATAAGTTCTCACAATTTTTTAATTCAAATATTATAAAATTCCACATCAAATTATGTTATTACCACATAAACTATGCCACATCATTAAAAAAAAGACAATCACCATGTCACATACATGTCACTTAAACAACGTTTGTCCAATTTAACGGTAGAGCTCTATTTGTTTCAATTTTTCAAAATTAAGGACCTAAGTGAGAAAACCAATAAGTAAGGGTACTATTTGAGATTCTGCCCCAAAAATGGGACCTATCAAATATTAAACCTTCATTTTTTATATTTTTAAATAAAAACATCGTCACATGTCAAGCTTACATTGTGTCACGTAATAATGACAATGTTACGTGGCATTAGAATTTTTTTTTAAAATTAAACAATTTTGTTCCTTTCCAAATTCAAACAAAATTTAATTTGTATATAAATCTTTACAAATTTTATTTATACAAATTGATATTTTTTATTAGAAAAATAAAAAAATTATGAACTATCATATGACACATTTTTATTTATGTAGTACTAACGAAAATAACTTAATTATATTAAAGTTTTCAAAACCAAAACTAAATTGAGACAAATAAAAATAAAGAAACTCATTTAAAAATTAAAAAAATTAAACCACAAATGAAATCTTTTAACCCATATAATATGAATGAGCAAACTATAAAAATTAACATTTCAATAATAAATATTTGTGTGAAGGTGATCTACACAAAAATAGTCTCAGTACTTCCTCAACAATTCATAAAAAGTTTATGGAGTTAAACATTAAGACTTGGAAATAGATTTAAAGACAAGAATTTGGAAAACATATGTGTCGTTATTTCATTTGGTTAAATCATCGAAAATTATTCGTGTGCCAACTTTCTCAAAACCCTTCGAGCAAAAAATTATATTTAATTTAATCTTTTAATCATTTAATGTAAGGTGTTAGTACGAAACTAACGGCAAGGACCTAATTACTCTAATTTTTCAAAACCCTTTCGATACAACTATTTTTTTTATTTGTTTTTTTTCTAAACAAGACGTATGGTTTCTGTTATTTGACCACATATGTCATATCAGCTTTCTGCTTCAGTTTTCTAACCAATCGAGAATAAAAGGTTGATTAAAATTTCAAATTGACAATTTCTTTAACTTTTTTTTCTGAATAAGACTTATACCCTTCATTTTCTACAGAATCGATGTCATATAGTCTTTCTGTTTCAATTTTGTGAAGAACTAAAGTTAAAAGTTTGATTAAAATTTCAAAATTGCTACTGAAATT
Source organism: Vigna umbellata (assembly GCF_018835915.1). Next base: position 25,995 of record NW_025910236.1, read on the forward strand.
TATCATTTTTATTTCATTACTCCCCTTTAGGCTTAATAAAAGCCATAGTGTACATATTGCTTTAGTTATTCAAATAATTGCTGCCGTATGTGACACATGGGCACTAACGAAGGCGGGGAGTGATCGCCAGTGTAAGAGACACAAACAAAGAGCGACTCCTGGAAGTCTTCTAGTGGGAGGGACACATGGAAGAATCGAACATACACTGGAATGAGAGGGATCTAGAGACTGTATAGGTATGAGACTATACAGTTGAAGGATAGCTTAAAGGAATTGATTTGGCTACTCATATCACCAAAATGCATTTGCTTTTTGGTAGCCTAACCCATAATAACTCCATGGCTAAGCGTGCTTAGCCTGGAGTAATCTAGGGATGGGTGACCTTCTAGGAAGTTTTCCCGAAAAGTGTGTGAGTGAGGACAAAGCAAATTGTATAGGTATGGGACTATACAATTGAAGAATAGCTTAAAGGAATTGATTTGGCTACTCATATCACCAAACTGCATTTACTTTTCGGTAGCCTGGGTGACCTTCTAGGAAGTTTTCCCGGAAAGTGTGCAAGTGAGGGTATGAGTTCTAGTTGTCTTAAGCTTCTGATCTTCAGAATTAATTATTAGGAATGCTGGGAATCGTATGAACTAATAGTTAAGGATAAGCTTTCTTCACCGAGGAATCGAGTTTTAAGTATTTTAGATAGTGATATTAACATTAATGAAGAAGTAGAATTCGTATATGCATGAGAGTAAATAGGTGAAATCTAACCCCAACAACATATTCATTCCATAATATCAAACTCGTTCATCTTTGCACTTTTGTCCAATTGATCAAATTGAATGCATATTTACGTTTCAGTATTTGCATTCTAAACCTAAAAGAGTTGTTTTCAAGTCTTATTTAATCAAGAAATCACATAACTGTTTAGGGCGTGAGTCTATAGGGAAACGATACTTGGTCTTACCATGTTTATTACTTGATAAAATTCGGTACACTTGTCGGAGTTTTAACAACCACCAATTCAAAGCTCCATACATTCATACAACAACAACACAAGCACCATCATGTAACCTCTCCACGAGTCATGAAATTACGTCCATCGACCATTCAACTCATTCACAAACTACTCATCACAATATTCACATGCATTATTTTCATTCACATAGTATACTAATACATGAGACTGCTGATAATACATTAAAGAATTAGAAACACACTTATAAGTCATCAAAAATCACAAAACAACACAATTTTCTTCATAAAATCTTGATACCCACATTAGGCAAGGCAAATGGATTTGAAACCCTCACCAACACCTCTAGAAGGGTCCAAAACCCCCAAAATGACCTAAAGAACGTCCAAAACAGATATACAAAACCTTGAAAACCCCCAAAAATAGGTGTAGTGGTGTCTAGTAACGCTCGAGTGCCCAAGGGCTGCTGCTCAGCATTGGTGCCTCTAGAAACGATTTGGGAGCTCATGCGCTATCAGAAAACTCCAACCCTTTTTAGACCACTTTGTACAGTTCGCCCACCACTTTGAAAGGTTCCTAGGACTTTCTAAACACTATGAAACTTCAGAAAACACATCTCTAACTCAAAATGACCATTTAAAATCCAATATCACTTACCTAAGCTACCCAAACTCAATTTCACCTTTTCTAACTTCCATATCAGCAAACCAACATCATGTACAAGTCATAATACACCAAATAACTCACTCCAAGATCCTAGTTTACTCCGAGACTTGTTGTCTCAAAATCTCACCATGCAAACCTCATTTTTTTTACCAAAAACACCTAATCACTCTCTCCAACATGCCCATAAACAGTTCGATGATAACGGTTGAATATATCGTTATCTATGGTGCACTTTTGATACTAAATCAACCCTTTTTCACTTAGAAGTTTGCTTGAACTCATGTTTTTAGTTTAGTTTTCTGAATAAGTGAGTAGAGGGTATACTCGATGATTTTATCACTAAATTTCCTTGACTTTGTAGGTTATTGGAATGATTTGAAAGATGAGTTAAAGTACTAGGGAGTTGGAATGCAGAAAAAGAGAAAAAGACACAGTGTAGAAAAGTTAAGCTAAAGCTGAGGGACCGCTCAAGGGCTCTAAGCGCTAGCCAATCAAGGCTGAGCGTTAGCTAGGGGCCTTGAGCGCCAGTTTCATGTATCGCATAAAGCCTGGGCGCGCTCTGAGGGGCCCTGAGCGTCAGTACTCCCCCACCAGCGCCCGGTTGCCCTAAGTAGGGGCACTAAGCGCCATAATTATGGGCTTGGACCTCAAATTTTGATCTATTTAAGGACTTGCACTCCCTAGGGTGTGTATCTCTTGATGGCTTGAGCACATAAACACATGTTTCGCCCCTTTGGAGGAAGATTTGGGGACGCGGGAGCTCTCCTCTTCAGTTTCTAGGGTTTTTCTATCTCTTTCATTCCATTGTACACCTAGTTTCTTCATGACGATGGAGAACTAATCTTATTTGTTGTTGGGATGTAACCTCTAAACTCTCATGTATTTGAATTTGTTCTGAATAATTTTTGCTTCTTTCATTAATTGTTAGAGATTTTCTCGTTTGCTCTATGCGTGTTATGTTTTAATCATTGATGGCATGATTTTATGGTCTTCTTTGTTATTGGGAAATACCGAAAAACTAGGATCTAGAGAATTTCTCCCAAAAGCAATATTGCCCAGGGACGGGATAGGAGGTTTGGTTGTCTTAAGCCTCTGTTCGTAATGCAAAATTAATTATTATGGATGCAAGGGATTGTGGTATAATAATTAAGGATAGGCTTTCTTCGCCGAGGGATCGGGTTTTAAGTAATTTAGAAAGTGACGTTAACAATTGAATGAAGATGAATTGTTATATGCATGAAAGTAAGGATGGTGAAATCTAAACCCCAACAACATTATCATCTCATATTTTCAGCATCATCCATTCATTCTTGCGTTTAGCCTCAATTGACCAAATTGCATTCATATTTACTTTTTCTGCATTTTGCATTCTAAACCAATGAAATTGTTCTTAAGTCTTAATTAGTTAAGGTATTACATGACTGTCTATTATCGTGAGTCTTCTGGGATACGATACTTAATCTTACCAATTTATATTACTTGATACATTTTGGTACACTTGCCAATGAGTTAACATTCGACACCATATTTTCTTCTTTTGGCAACCTAGACAAGACATAATAGGTCTCTAATCAATTTCCAACTGTCCAAAACAGTCTCCATTGCATATCTCAAATTCTCACTAGTCAAAACCTCCTTTTTATACTAAATATATCTCAAACTTACACAATAATCCCCTTACATGTTTCATACAAGATTTTATTCAATTTAACGATGCTAACAAGTCTAAAATAACCTCATAACATCATTCAAACAGTTCCTTCATCACTCCAACACCTACTTTTAAAATTTACCCATTAGAACCCCTATTTTAACCTCAAAACCTAAGCAAACGAACACTTCTTTAAACCAATCACTTTGAATTCAGTTCAAGGAATTAGAATAAATTCATTACACATAATCAATATAGTTTTTAAACATCACAAACATACAATTCCAACATACCAACAAAACATGCTTAAATCATCAACAGCATATAATCTTTATAAATCCAAAAATAGCAATTTCTCAAAATTTAACTACTATACATAGAGATACAAATTCTTATAATATAATCACAAACTAAAACAAAATTTATAGCTTCCCTTACTATTGGTATCGGAGAGGGTATTTTTCGAAGAGTATAACGCAGCGGAATTAAAACTCAGAGAGCGGAAAGCGTGTTCGATCACAATTAAAAATAATTTGGTCCTTTTAGTAAAAATAATTTTCTTTCAGAAAATTAATCAAACAGTTGATATGCGTAAAAGATAAAGAGGGTAGGGAATAGAAAATCACACGAGTAATTTTTATACTGGTTCGATTCAACAGAATCTACATCTAGTCGTTAATCACTATAAAAAGTGATTAACAATTCCACTAAAAAGATGTTTCACAGATTACAACAAATAGTGAATAAAGCAGATAAATAAACCTTCCTTCGACGAACGAACTGGAAGAAGAACACTCTGCCAACTCGAAGAGAACCGCTCCGACTATCGACAAACGAAACACGAGCTTCTCCTATTCACGAGACCAGGCAGAGCACCTTGCTAACTCGAAGAGAGCTTGCTCCGACTATCGACACACGACACGCAAGCCTCTCTTGTTCACGAGACCAAGCAAGGGAACTTGAACTATAGCTTCTGAGAACTTCCTCTGACAAACAGTATTCTGCAAGAGCTTCTGTTCAACAACATTACTAGTGATCTTCACATAAACCCAATATATAGCTAGCTGTTCTGAATATCTAAGGTTAAGTCTCAACTGCCACGAATAATCGATTATTGTAAGTGATAATCGATTATTCAAGTCCGTTACAGGTTTTCAAGAATGTGATAATCGATTATATGAGGTGATAATCGATTATTCCTGGATGACTTGTGATAATCGATTATTGACATTCCATAATCGATTATGGCAGTAAANCACATTAGGCAAGGCAAATGGATTTGAAACCCTCACCAACACCTCTAGAAGGGTCCAAAACCCCCAAAATGACCTAAAGAACGTCCAAAACAGATATACAAAACCTTGAAAACCCCCAAAAATAGGTGTAGTGGTGTCTAGTAACGCTCGAGTGCCCAAGGGCTGCTGCTCAGCATTGGTGCCTCTAGAAACGATTTGGGAGCTCATGCGCTATCAGAAAACTCCAACCCTTTTTAGACCACTTTGTACAGTTCGCCCACCACTTTGAAAGGTTCCTAGGACTTTCTAAACACTATGAAACTTCAGAAAACACATCTCTAACTCAAAATGACCATTTAAAATCCAATATCACTTACCTAAGCTACCCAAACTCAATTTCACCTTTTCTAACTTCCATATCAGCAAACCAACATCATGTACAAGTCATAATACACCAAATAACTCACTCCAAGATCCTAGTTTACTCCGAGACTTGTTGTCTCAAAATCTCACCATGCAAACCTCATTTTTTTTACCAAAAACACCTAATCACTCTCTCCAACATGCCCATAAACAGTTCGATGATAACGGTTGAATATATCGTTATCTATGGTGCACTTTTGATACTAAATCAACCCTTTTTCACTTAGAAGTTTGCTTGAACTCATGTTTTTAGTTTAGTTTTCTGAATAAGTGAGTAGAGGGTATACTCGATGATTTTATCACTAAATTTCCTTGACTTTGTAGGTTATTGGAATGATTTGAAAGATGAGTTAAAGTACTAGGGAGTTGGAATGCAGAAAAAGAGAAAAAGACACAGTGTAGAAAAGTTAAGCTAAAGCTGAGGGACCGCTCAAGGGCTCTAAGCGCTAGCCAATCAAGGCTGAGCGTTAGCTAGGGGCCTTGAGCGCCAGTTTCATGTATCGCATAAAGCCTGGGCGCGCTCTGAGGGGCCCTGAGCGTCAGTACTCCCCCACCAGCGCCCGGTTGCCCTAAGTAGGGGCACTAAGCGCCATAATTATGGGCTTGGACCTCAAATTTTGATCTATTTAAGGACTTGCACTCCCTAGGGTGTGTATCTCTTGATGGCTTGAGCACATAAACACATGTTTCGCCCCTTTGGAGGAAGATTTGGGGACGCGGGAGCTCTCCTCTTCAGTTTCTAGGGTTTTTCTATCTCTTTCATTCCATTGTACACCTAGTTTCTTCATGACGATGGAGAACTAATCTTATTTGTTGTTGGGATGTAACCTCTAAACTCTCATGTATTTGAATTTGTTCTGAATAATTTTTGCTTCTTTCATTAATTGTTAGAGATTTTCTCGTTTGCTCTATGCGTGTTATGTTTTAATCATTGATGGCATGATTTTATGGTCTTCTTTGTTATTGGGAAATACCGAAAAACTAGGATCTAGAGAATTTCTCCCAAAAGCAATATTGCCCAGGGACGGGATAGGAGGTTTGGTTGTCTTAAGCCTCTGTTCGTAATGCAAAATTAATTATTATGGATGCAAGGGATTGTGGTATAATAATTAAGGATAGGCTTTCTTCGCCGAGGGATCGGGTTTTAAGTAATTTAGAAAGTGACGTTAACAATTGAATGAAGATGAATTGTTATATGCATGAAAGTAAGGATGGTGAAATCTAAACCCCAACAACATTATCATCTCATATTTTCAGCATCATCCATTCATTCTTGCGTTTAGCCTCAATTGACCAAATTGCATTCATATTTACTTTTTCTGCATTTTACATTCTAAACCAATGAAATTGTTCTTAAGTCTTAATTAGTTAAGGTATTACATGACTGTCTATTATCGTGAGTCTTCTGGGATACGATACTTAATCTTACCAATTTATATTACTTGATACATTTTGGTACACTTGCCAATGAGTTAACATTCGACACCATATTTTCTTCTTTTGGCAACCTAGACAAGACATAATAGGTCTCTAATCAATTTCCAACTGTCCAAAACAGTCTCCATTGCATATCTCAAATTCTCACTAGTCAAAACCTCCTTTTTATACTAAATATATCTCAAACTTACACAATAATCCCCTTACATGTTTCATACAAGATTTTATTCAATTTAACGATGCTAACAAGTCTAAAATAACCTCATAACATCATTCAAACAGTTCCTTCATCACTCCAACACCTACTTTTAAAATTTACCCATTAGAACCCCTATTTTAACCTCAAAACCTAAGCAAACGAACACTTCTTTAAACCAATCACTTTGAATTCAGTTCAAGGAATTAGAATAAATTCATTACACATAATCAATATAGTTTTTAAACATCACAAACATACAATTCCAACATACCAACAAAACATGCTTAAATCATCAACAGCATATAATCTTTATAAATCCAAAAATAGCAATTTCTCAAAATTTAACTACTATACATAGAGATACAAATTCTTATAATATAATCACAAACTAAAACAAAATTTATAGCTTCCCTTACTATTGGTATCGGAGGGGGTATTTTTCGAAGAGTATAACGCAGCGGAATTAAAACTCAGAGAGCGGAAAGCGTGTTCGATCACAATTAAAAATAATTTGGTCCTTTTAGTAAAAATAATTTTCTTTCAGAAAATTAATCAAACAGTTGATATGCGTAAAAAATAAAGAGGGTAGGGAATAGAAAATCACACGAGTAATTTTTATACTGGTTCGATTCAACAGAATCTACATCAAGTCGTTAATCACTATAAAAAGTGATTAACAATTCCACTAAAAAGATGTTTCACAGATTACAACAAATAGTGAATAAAGCAGATAAATAAACCTTCCTTCGACGAACGAACTGGAAGAAGAACACTCTGCCAACTCGAAGAGAACCGCTCCGACTATCGACAAACGAAACACGAGCTTCTCCTATTCACGAGACCAGGCAGAGCACCTTGCTAACTCGAAGAGAGCTTGCTCCGACTATCGACACACGACACGCAAGCCTCTCTTGTTCACGAGACCAAGCAAGGGAACTTGAACTATAGCTTCTGAGAACTTCCTCTGACAAACAGTATTCTGCAAGAGCTTCTGTTCAACAACATTACTAGTGATCTTCACATAAACCCAATATATAGCTAGCTGTTCTGAATATCTAAGGTTAAGTCTCAACTGCCACGAATAATCGATTATTGTAAGTGATAATCGATTATTCAAGTCCGTTACAGGTTTTCAAGAATGTGATAATCGATTATATGAGGTGATAATCGATTATTCCTGGATGACTTGTGATAATCGATTATTGACATTCCATAATCGATTATGGCAGTAAACAAATGCAAGTTTTACAAAGTTACAAGACTTTTCCTACTATATTTAATTTATACAAATTGCTTTTAAATAATTCTAATATCTTCTTCAACTAAAACTTCTTGCAACATCATCAAAATAATTTTCTTCAAGATTTACCAATACTCCTTATTGGTAATACTTACCTCACAAGACAACTGCTCAACTCAAGGAATGTTTCGTCGATTTCTTGAAACGCAAGGAAACTCTAGACGACCCTACGAAACATCGAATGATCGTCAGACAGAGTCCTTAGGACCTAAACTTCACCAAGAATAGAAGGGAAAATAGAGAAGCTACATGCCAAGGAATATTCTTGGATAGAAACACATATTGAAATCTAACAAAAATAAGGGTAGAAAGTTACTTGTTCTAAACCTAGAACTGATCGGTTCGAAATAGAGATTTCTTCGCTATGATCTCATAGGAACATTTTGATCACAAAAGAAATGATCGAGGTGCTAGAATCTTTAGAGAGAAGGTGATGAGGACGTGACTAAGAACAAGGGAAAGGATCCTCTTGAAGAACTTAGAAGACCTATGACAAGGGCCAGAGCAAGGAAAGCAAAGGAAGCTCTTCAATAAATGTTATCCATATTAATTGAATACAAGCCCAAATTTCAAGGAGAAAAGGCCAAGATGGTGAATTGCATTATGGCCCAAATGAAAGAGAACTAAAACATCATTTTGCAGTTGTTTTATTTTACAAGTTATGAGTTTGTTTTTAGAATGGCCCAATCTTTGTAAATTTGGCTGACCAAATTATGTCTTTGGGTCAATCAATTAGTGGGCTTTAGTTTGTCTTTATTTTCAAGTCATAATAAGGGCCCAATTTTGGAAACACAGACATCAGCCCTTATAACCTTAACTTTTTGAATCAAATTGACAAGTAAGATTTGTATGCAAAGGAATTAGGGTTTTCTCCCTTCTATCTTAGTGAGAGTGATTCTCCAAATTTCTTTAGAATCCTTGGTTGTATCAAAGGACTTTCCATCCTTTGTGTGTTTCTTCTTGTCTAAGAGTATTTCTTTCCTTCTGTTATTGTCTCCTTGTTGTTCTTTTCTTCTTCTTAATTTCTAGAATTTCTATTTCTATCCATTTTTAACTCATAGTCATAACTTGCGTTCTACACATCCAAATTGAGTGTTTCTTGAGTCTAGTTTGTAGATTAGAACGTGATCTTTATTATTGTTTTGGAAACACCTCATTCGAAGTTTTGTAGCTCAAGATATTGACGTTTTGAAGATTTTATTCCCCATATGTTTACCAAATTTCGAAATATTCTTTTAAGGTTCTAACTCTAAAGATCCTCAATAAGCCCTTTTGTGAATGTGGATCACATCATTTGGTATTCAGAGCTTCAGTTTAAGGGTTTTAATGTCAAATTGGTAACATCTTATCCTTATTTTTCTTTTTACCAATTCATTACCTTATTTTCATATTATTTGTGCTTGTGCTGAACCATTGCAGAAGTTAGACCCTTGTAAAAAAAATATTGCAATATTTCACAAAAAAAAAATATTTCGGCTGAATGATTAATGTTTTAGAGCAATTTGTTATGAGGTAATATTGGTGTTCTTGAAGGATTGTTTCTGATTCTCGTGTTCACCAATTTTATTTTAGTCCTTTGTTGTTGTGTGAGTCTTAGTTTCTGTTGTTTAGCCATCTTTGTCTACCCAGCTTTATCATGCATAAATTAAAGGTTTGTTCTTTTGTTGTGGCCATAATATCTTGAATATCCTAACAACTCAAGGAGAATTGAAGTGGTAAAAGGCAAGAGAGTTTCATTAGAGTAAAAATCAATCTATTGAGTGCAAACACTTGAGTGGGTGAAAAGTTTCAAACACCAGACACACACACACATGTGTGTGTGTATGTGTGTTAGAAATGAATTGCCTTGTTTCTCAACACCAAGAGGAAGGAAGGGTAATTGGTGATTACTAAACAGGAATGCTTTTTAAATCTTTTCGTAAACTTTAAATGATCTTGAATCTTTCTTGTAATCTAAGTAAAACGCATATTCAATTCAAAGTAAAAGAGATAAGGAGAGAAGAACAAACACAAGGTTTTTATCCTGGTTCGGCCTCAATGGTTACATCCAGTCACCCTTTCAATCAACCTTACATTGAAGGATCTTTCACTATAATGATTTGAGATTTACTGAAAAGGTTTTACAGAGAACATACTCTCACAATGTAAACACCTCTCACACTCATAATCAAATATAGAAAGAAAACACCTGCACACAGAACCACACGTCCTTGTTGCAAAACCCTTTAAGACCACCTCTCAAAGTCAAGAACCCTTTGTTCTTCTTCCTGTCTCGCACGAATATGGAACCACAATCCAAGATTGCAAAAAAAACATGTTTCTGATCAATGTAGAAACACCTCAACAATACATAGTATGATCAGTCAATTACGCCCATGATGAGTCAATATTTTCTTGATTTCACTTAGCTTATTGTGCTAGATTTAATCAGAGAATTGTGCTTGAATGTCCAGTATTTTCCCATTTTTGTTAATTGTGCTTAATTTGAACAGAAATTCTTATTTTTATTAATTAGAATTATATGAAACTAATTATTTGCATTATTAAATGTAGGAAAATTATTGGATAATATTTTGGAACTTAAAGAGAAATGCCACATCAATCATATTTTTAAGCTAAAGTGAGTGAGGAGGTGTGGATTTAAATTATGGGAGTGCACATGGAGATGGGCTTGATTGGAGAAGCTTCTTTTAAAATGAAGAAAGTATGCTGGATGAATGAATGGGTCCGCACGTGAAGGGGTGCTTGGAGAATTAAAGCACGTCTAGCAGCAGCTTTAAAAGAAGCTCACGGCACAACATGTTTCTTCATTTTCCAGCAGCAAGCCCAGCAGAGAGAAGACTTCATGCTTCCACGGTCCAACAATTGAAAGAAGAGAGTCCAGCATTCCACACTGGTAGCATCCAGCAATTGGCAGCACGTGAAGCAGGCCACGTCCCAGCACGAGAAATGAAGCAACACGGCCCACACCTTCTTCCATCTAGTAAACCACGTGTCCAAGGGGCAGCACGTCCAGTAGTGGAAAAGAAATAGCAAAAAGCACACTTGCAAGGTCCAACACACATCCAAGGAGAGACACGTCTAGGGGAGTGTGGACAGCAACACACAGCCCACACTTGGTGCATCCAGCAACCAGCTTCAGCACGCGTCAAAGAAGTGGCAAAAAGAAGAAGCACATCCAGCAGCGTCCAAGCAACACACGACCTATACGTCTTGCTCACGGAGATGGCCCATGAAAGCCTTCACGTCCAGCACGCTGGCAGCAAACTAGAGCAGCAGCAACACGCACTTGGGCTTGGAGAAGCAGTAGTGGCGGACAGCGAGAAGTGGAGTGGCGTCCAGCAGCCTTCACGGTCCAGCAGCACACGTCCAGCAAGCTGGAAACAGGTAGCGTCCAAAGGATTGGGGTGGCAATGAGAAAGTAGGCCCCAACAGCTTGGAAGGAGGGAAACACACGGCCCTTGCGAAGACACACGTCCTGCAGGTTTAAGGAGAGAGCCGCCACCCCTCAAGGACTCTCTCATTCTGCTCTTGAATTTTGGGGAACGTTGTTTTTGAATGAGAATGGAGGAGCACACGGCCGAGAGGCAGCCAGCTACAATTTGCTTGTTTTTACTTTGAACGTTACTTTTTAGGGAGAATTATTATCATAATCTTGGGGATTATTGGAAGAGGGCAGCCACCACGGAGAAAGGAATAGAGTGGAAGAAAGAAAGAAAGCATGGAGGGTTACGGGTAGCAGCAAAGAAAGCACATGATTGATTTTGGAAGTGATAGATTTATTCAAGCTGCAAGCACACTTCAATTAGGAAAAAAGGGAGATGGACGTGGGGCATGCGCCAGCCACCACACACTGATTTCATGAGGAATGAAAGATACTTTTCCAATTTTATTTTTGTGCAAGGGCTGGAACGTTCCTTTTAGTTTTTCATTGAATGAACAAGGATTCAACACTTTTGCATTTAATACTCTTTTATTCTTT
>NW_025910237.1:0-25521 GCF_018835915.1 Vigna umbellata
AAGACATGAATAGTAATAAAACAATACTAAATCATAATATAAAAGCTTAGAAAGGTTAGCTCCCCTACCTCTATTCCAAACTTCTCTTGCTCTTGAAAACCCTCTAGAGCCTCTACTCTTCTTGCAACTAAAAATTTCTTCGTAACTCTTTCTTCTCTATTTCTCAAGGTTTCTCACTTGATTCTTCCTCTCTTTGTGCAAAATAGCCTCCCCTCTCATGACTATTTATAGTCCAAAAATTTTACTATTCATCAATTTTTTTTAATATTATTTATTATTTTAATATTATTTTATTATATTAATATCTTAATCACCACTTACATAATGGATTCGTCAATAATGTCTTCAAATCTGAAGTGATTTATCCACTATCAATATTTAATTTTTTTTTAATAATTTTTTTTAATAATTTTTTTTACAAAAAAGTAGAAAAGAGCTTGAACCCATATTCTTGAAATCATTACAATTTTCTACCATTTAAGCTACCAAAATTTCTATATTTAACTTATTAATTATATTTTCCATTCACAAAGAAATTTATTACTACTAGTAATAAAATTGTTACAATTAAGGTAAATATTTTTCATGGATCTTATAGTAAATAAGTTTCAAGTCTTTTATAAATTTATGTATTTTTAATTGATTTAATATTAAAATTTTTCTCTCAGCATTCAAATTTTTTATATTTTTGAATTAAATTCATGTTATTTAATTTTTTTCGTTAATTGGTAACGTAGATGTGATCTTATCTTATTTTTTTGCTTTCACATATTGAAAAAAGTATGATATTTTGTGATTAATATAAAATAACATATTTAACGTGTCCTATTTCTTTATTAAATTTTTTGGTCTGTTATGTTTTTAAAATACATTAATTTTGGTATATTAAAAAGATTTTTAGTATATTAAAAAGATTTTTAGTATATTTTAAAACAATAAAATTAATGTAGGTGTATTTAAAAACACGATACTGAAAAATTAAAAAAAAAAATACTCAATGATAATCCAAATTTCTGTTTAACTTAATCATAAATAAAATATATTTCAACATAATTAAAATTGAATTGGGATAAGTTAGATTGTGTTGGTTGGATCAATGTTAACCCGACTCAATGAATTATAGGATACAAGTTTTGCCATGGTAAATTGCACATAAAATAGAAATGTGAGAATTTGATTCAAAGAATAAAATCATTTTTTTATATTAATAAAACCTCTTAACACATAACAAAAAAGTAGACAACAATCATGTCACTCAATTAATGAAAATTTTATACAATATGAATTCAATTAAAAAATATCAATTTTTTAATATCTCTAATTGTAATTTTCTTAGGGTTCAATTGAAAATATATAAGAAGGGAATTTAAACTTAATTAAATCTTTATTTTTGAATAGATATTGAGTAAAATTAATTGTAGAAAGTATCGGACAAATATAATTAATTGTACAACTACCGCTCTTACAAAATAAATAGGAAAGACCAACCAACAAAACGTTTAATAAGGATGCTGAAAGCTCAAAGTCATGGTACGCTATACAATATACAATGATTGCATGAATAAAAGTAGACCTAATTACTTGTATATTTTATTCAATTTGATATTCTATTAACAATTTAATTAAACTGGATAAAAATCGTCATATCATTACATATTTAAAAATTAAATTAAGTTGAAAAGATATAGAAAATAATAAAATTAAGGAGACAATTACAGAAGAAGTACATGATTCAGATAAAGAACATATTGGAAACAATGTGAGACAAATAATGATCATTCTACTCATTAAATAAGTTTGAAGTGAAAGAACTATGTTATTTATTAGTGAAAAAATTGGATTCTTAGATTATTTATTATTATGTAAGTTATATTCACTTACAATAACGTTAATATAATTATAAATTTGATGATATTTTTTATATTGAATATCATTGAAATCGACTTAAAAATGAGAATAATGACTATTTTATAATAAACTACAGGATTTTTTAAAGTTGATTGTAAGTTTAGTTAACATAAAAGATGATATTTTATGTGATTGTGGTCATATTTAATATAAAAAGTGACTTTTATTACAGAGTTTTTTATTTTCGAATAAAATTTTTATGGTGAGTCCAGAATCAACATAAAATATCAACTTTCTATATATTTTAAATTTGTGTAGAAATCGCAAATTTTTTATGTCGGTGGTATTTATACCAATTATGAAAGCAGCCTAGAAAGTCTTTTTTTGAATTTGCGCTCTACTTATTATTATTAAGTAAAGATTAATCTCAAGCCTATTATTCGTAGTGTATATATATGTATCGTTAACTTGAAGTATTGCACTCATCACTACCACACAGCAAAAACAGAGTGAGAGAGAATTACACTAAAATGGAAGAGGAAGCGTTAGAGGTTGGTAAATGTATTCTGAAATTACTTTGGGAAGCCTTCAAAAGGATGAAAGATCTCCCAAAAGTAGTTGACGAGATTCAAACTGAACTTGACGAGTTGAAAAACTTAATCAATTTGGAGGAGCAAAGGTTGATGAAGGAGAGAAAAACAGCATTTCTCGCGGAAGATGTGATTGACGAGTTCGAGACACGTATTAAAGAAAAGCAACCTCAAGATGATCGTGGATGGGCAGCGTTCCCCGCTAAGGCTGTTTACCACATCCAAACTCTCATCCCTCGATTTCTAATATCATATAAGGTTAATGATATTTTATCAGATGTTCGTAACACAAAGGAGCGTTTACAAAGAAATCGTCCACAATCAACACAAAACAACAACAATGTCACATTTCATCATTGTCGAATGGATCCTCTCTTTATGGAGGAAGAGGAGGTTGTTGGACTTGCTGGACCTACAAAGATATTGACAGATTGGTTAGAAAATGGACAAAGGGAACGCACTGTGATTTTTGTTGTGGGTGTTGCAGGAGTTGGAAAAACCACTCTTGCCAAGCATGTTTATGACAAGGTCATCTGTAGCAACTTTGTTCACCATGAATTCTTCACAGTGTCTCAGTCCAACACTGTAGAAGAATTTTTGGGGGTTATGTACAGGCATTTCATGAAAAGCGAGCCACCTTCCGATTATTCTATTTTGAAAAATGAAGTCAGAGGTTACTTGCGTGGGAAGAGGTATGTTCTCTTGTTTGATGATGTATGGGAGGACAAATTTTGGGAAACAATTGAAACGGCTTTGATTAAAAATGAAAATAAAAGTAGGATAATAATCACAACAAGGAAAAAGAGTGTTGCGAAATCTTTTACGAATTCTACTCTTTTTAAAAAATACAATCTTGAAGAACCTTTAACTGAAGAAGAATGTTTGAGGTTGCTCCATAAGAAGGCAGGTTATAGTTCTGATTGTCCAGAAGAACTTAAAGATATATCTCTTGAAATTGTTAGCAAGTGTAGTGCTTTACCTCTAGCAATCGAGGTCGTTGGACGAGTCTTGTCACAAAAAGATAGAAGTGCACATGAGTGGGGACTGTTTAGTGAAGAGTTGAACTGGAATCTGACGAATCCGACGAATCCTGAATTTAATATTATAGAAAAAGTTATAGGTTTAAGTTATGATAATTTGCCGACCCATCTCAGGTTATGTTTATTGTATTTCGGAATGTATCCGAAACATTATGAAATTAAATCTGGGAGATTGGTTAGGCAATGGGTGGCTGAAGGATTTGTTACCCACGAAGAGAGAAAAACTTTAGAAGAAGTTGCACAGGAATATTTACTAGGGTTGGTCCATACAAGTTTGGTGCAAGTGGCATCATTTTCCATGAAAGGAAAAGTGAAAACATGTCGTGTTCATGACTTAATACACAATATGATCCGTACAAAAGTGAAGCATACATATTTTGGCGAGTATATTGGCGGAGGGCATGATCAATCTAAGTCAAGTGAGTTGGTTCGACGTCTGGCAATTGAAACCAACAATGATTTAAATAGACCAATTGAAAGATCACACATTCGGTCAATTATAAGCATTCCAGGAAAACAAGAAGAATCATGGTCTTCCGATTTGGAAAGGAATGTTCTTAAAGATGACATGCCATTGAAGGTACTTGATTTTGAGGGTTGTGGATTACTTTGTGTTCCTAAAATGTTGGGGAATTTTATCTACCTGAGGTATTTAAGCTTTAGGGGGACGCAGATAACAGTTCTTCCAAAATCCATAGGTAAGCTCGTGAACTTGGAGACCTTGGATATACGACAAACGCAAGTGCTTGAGTTGCCGAAGGAGATCACAAAGCTCAGAAAGTTACTGCATCTTCTGACACCTGACTCTGCATTTTCTTCAATTGAATGGAAGGATATTGGAGGCATGACAAAGCTGCAAAAGATACCACAAGTGCGTATGGAGGATGATGGAGTGGCCATTACAGAGGTAGGGAAGTTAAAGCAGTTAAGGGTTCTGAGGGTGCTTTGTTTCGGCGCAGAGCACATTACTTTACTTTTCTTCTCAATCAATGAGATGGAACACTTGCAAGCACTACGCATTGAAAAATCTGGTGATCGCATTGTGGTTGACTTGAACACTGCGTCAATGTCTGGTGGGTCAAGACTTAGGAAGCTTTTCCTTGATATGAAGTTAGAAAGGTTACCAAATTGGTTTCCCCAACTCCGTCATCTTGAGAGATTGACCTTGCGCCACTCTGACTTAAGCAGTGATCCCTTGGAATCACTAAAAGATATGCCTAGTTTGTTGGTGCTCTCTTTATCCCACGCTTATGAAGGTCAAACTTTGCATTTTCAATCGGGAGGGTTCAAGAAACTGAGAAAGCTAAATCTCGAACATCTTTGGAACTTGAATTCGATCCTTATTGATGAGACAGCACTGCAGGCTCTGGAATATTTTGAGTTGACATGCCTGGATGATCTCAGAACTGTCCCCGATGGCATTCAACATCTGAATAAACTTAAATTTGTTCGTGTCCCTTATATGCCAACTCAATTTGTTGAGGAAATTGATCGCATTGGTAAAGACAAGCCCTGGAGAATCAATTATGGCTATATGTGATTCGCGGTACGTATTTACCATTATAAGATTGTCACTACTATAATCTTTTATGTTAATATTTTATGCTTTGAATTGGTAGGTATTGACCTCAACTCAAGAATTACGTTTTTTTTACTTTTGATGTTTATAACTGTCATCAAGATGAACACTTTAAACGGGTGATTAAGGAACAAGTTTAGTCTTTTTGTGGTGTTTAAAGAATACTTTTCGTAAATTGAGTGAGTATCTAATATTTTATTATGATTATCGCACCTTATAAATTTATGTACATTTGATTTGTATTAACTTTAATGTTCTTAGTTCTACAGCTTACACTCATTCTGTACAATCGTCAATTTCAGGGAAGCTGTAACCGAAGATTCTCTCAGTACTTGCGATCCTTGAAACGGTGGATCTGGATTTGATGCATAGTGCAAGGCCCCTTATATTATCATGATGTTTTCTAAGCTTACTTCTATATTTTCCACTTTTCTTTTCCAAAATATGTATCTAAATTTTAGTTTGAGGGTGAAGAATCCTACCAGCAACTTGATGTTATATGTAATTGAAGTTTATTTCTTTGATGCTTTTATTGGGATAAATTTAAATTTAAGAATTATTCAACAATTTTTATGAGTAGTATAATAATTTGATGTTTTAGGAGAGGAAAGTTTAGGAGATTAGTATGTTATGTTTTGGATTAATGATTATTATAGTATTGCGTTTTTGTAATGATCGGAGATTTATGGCTTGGAGATGAAAAACCAAATGTCTGTCAGATGTAATGTGCAGTTGACATGAAATATACACTAAAGTAAATCAGATTATACAAAAGAATGGTCATTTGCTAAACATTGGCATCAAACCTTGAGAGCCTAAAGTGAAAAAAAGTAGATAAAAATATTATTTTGTATCAAGATATCGTTTAGCCTTTAAAAGACGTTTACTAACAATGCATCATTCAGTGATCTTTTGTTTAGTACAAGAGCACGCTTAACTAACTGTTGTTCACAAGATTGTTTTTGAAGCATCCTTTATAGTTTTAATACGTTTACCAAAAATATCATGTAACACAATATTGCATTATTAAGTAAGATATATTAGGAGCGTGTTTAGTAAAGATATCTTGTAGTATATTGATTTGTTTGCTAAAATATTGTTTAATGGTGCGTCTTTCATAATAGCGCGTTTACTAAAATATCATTTAATATTGTGTTTTCTAAAATTTCATTTAATAACATGTTTACTAAAACTTTTCTTTGTTCATTTAGATGTTCTAACGCTTGTTTCATAAGATGTCTTTCTTCCAATACTCATTTCGTTTATCGTTGTTTGTTAAACTTTAAAATATGAAGGTGTTAGACGGTCATGTCTTCTATACGATCTTCTCTTAACATGTATACTTCTTAAACAAAAAGTCAGAGGTATTCGAGGTGTTCAAGAAATTCAGGGTGACGGTTGAAAAGAAAACCAGTAAACACATTAAGGCTGTTCAGTTTACTCTTCCCCTAGTTCACAAGGCGATTCCATGAAGTCTTGTGAGAATCACAACATAAGAATATTCTTGAAAGCATGTACTCGCCATAAAAAATGGTATAGCCGAGAGGAAATTCTTGATATGGTCTAGACCATGTTGAAGAATAAAAATATGTAAGAGAACTTAAATGCATGAGTGACTTGAGTTAATGGGCTTGATTAGTTGATCATGGGTTTGTAATTTTATCTGTAAAAGCTGAATGAGAGACTTTTGTAATGATATTCTTGTAAAAATGCTTTGGAAAAATAATAATATATAGAATAATAATATTTTTGTTTAGTATTAGCAGTGTGAGTGTGTTTTTCTACTAGAAGATATTACTTTTCTATTATGTAATTCCTATCTGTGGTACTAGAGTTGAGATTCTAATTAAGAGAGAAAAGAAACCAATTTGGCATGAGCAAAATATTAGTGTCGATGATTTTTTTTATTTATTTATTTATGCAATAACTTCTTTGACGCATATGTGGTGTTATTGATTAATCGGTTCGATGATGTTAGTAATAAATTCCACCTTGAATACTGGCGAGTTATCCAGGGAGATGACGTCGGAGTTACTAGCTGTGAGTTTGAGATGCAAGACTGAGATCGACAATAATATAGTAGTGGATTATAATAGAGGTTGAAGGGGCTTTGACCCTCATTTTTTTATATATAAATTAATATATAATTTAAAATATTTTTATAAAACTTTAATATATATTATATATTTGACACCGATAAAATTGTATATATTTATAAAAAGGTTTTGGCACTCCAAAAATCTTAATTAAAGATCAATCACTAGACAATGAGGAAGGATTGTCACTATAAATAAGTCTATGTAAGTCTCTGATGGTGAGAGGAATGCAAGTTGATCTGTTGGTGGTGTGTCATGTGTTCGTGTCGAAACACGAAAAACAAGAAGGATGGATGGTTTATGTATATGAGGAACATGTTTATATTGTTGCGTTGCTTCAAGATAGTGTTGATGTGAAATTTGTTAATGTTGAAGTTGTGTTGTGGGCTTACTTGCTGTAATATGTGAGATTTTTATTAAAGGGAGGGTGTCTTGTTATCTGGAAGTAATTACCAAAGTTTCACATTGAACGTAAAAAATGTAGTAGACTAAGAATGAAAAGTTTATTTCAGTCTTGTTATTCTAAGTCAATAAGTCTTTTAAGTGTATATGATACTTGGTTGACATGAGAGAGATTACAGTTTTATTATTGTAAAAGTTGTATGAATATATATATTGAGTATTCTTGAATGTAAAACTTAAGATGCAGAATGTAAATTAAATTTATTATGTGCTTGTATATGTATACTTTCATTAAAAGAGATTGATTTGGTTGAACGTAATTTCTTAGAGATTCATCATAAACAAATAAGTATGAAGTAAAAGGGAAATTATATATTGAAGTTCTAATAAAGGAAGAGGTTAAATGTTAATAAATATGAAATAGAAATAAAATAAAAGTGGAGAAGAGATCTTTCTATGTTATCACTACCTAACATGTGGGTAAAAAAATGAATTAGGAAACAAAAAGTAAACTATATATAAATATTGTTAAAAGAAATCTAATTTCATTAAGTAATAAATGATAAAGAGACATGAAAAAAAATCCATCAAACACAAAAAATTATTAATTTGGAAATAATTCAGGTATGCAAGTGTGAGTCTAAGTTTCATATTAGATAAAAATATAAAATTTAATATAAAAAAAACACATAAACTCAATGACTTAAGATTTTGATTAGAAGTAATGTCAATTCTTTATGTGGGTTGGACTCATGTCATATTTATATAATCTCTTCTTGATAAACCTCCTCCTAAAAATGTCCACCAATGATATCAAAGCATATGGTTTACCTTTCTGACCGACTTAGACCGTTGTGATAACAAGACATCATCGTCACAACCACAACAACTACAATTTAATTAAGGGTCACTTTACACTTGAGGAGAAATATATCAAATGACTAGTCTTGAGGGAGAGATTGTTGAGAATAATCCCAATGTGAGTCTAAGTCTCACATTGACAGAAATGACAAAGTTAAATATCAAATACCAAAATAACCCACAAACTCATGTCTTAAGGTTTTAGATTAAAAGTGATTTCAATTTCTTATGTTGATTCGACTCAAGTCACATGGAAAAACCCATCAAACTCCTTAATAAAATGACAAAAATGTGACTTGATATACATCAAAGGTCATTTTGTTGTAACCATATGAAAGTAGTGCTCCCTCCATTTCATTTCTTCTCTATATACTAAGAAAAATAAATATTTTTTAGCTAAACTATCATTATACTCATTTTTCATTTCTATCACTTGTTATTGTTGCATATTTAAATAAACAATCACTATATAAAAACTGAGAATTGTTGACATAACATTACCGGCGACCTATGATCTGTCAATAAATGTTAATTAGTCACGGAGGTCATTGTTCATTTACTAGCAGATATATCCACCGGTATTGTATTAAATGCCACCAGTAAGTTCCTCGATGAAATCAGTTTACGTTTTAGGTTTTCCTCTCCCAATTTCACTTTCCCATTTCCTCAAAATATGATGCATTGTGCTTTCCTCCTTCAACAGCTTCCATAGTGCCCCCACGCATCAGTCCAGCCCGCGTTTGAAGTCTGGTGACCTTCATTTTGAGCAACCTTGTCATATTTCATACCTTCGTCGCAAAGGCTTCTCTCGCGCGTCATTGGTAAAGCTTTTTATTACCTCTCCTATTGTCAACACTCTTCCTATTGCGCCTCCTCCAGGCCATTTTTGTGGTGCATTAAAGCTCTAGCGAAGCCTCATTGAGAGACTAGGTTTTTTCATTTCTTCCTTTCTTGCTCGTGCCCTAATTAATGTGTTTTGTGTTTGGTCGGATTGGATTTTGATTGAGTTGTTTTTTTCTCTCGAAGGTTATTATGAGTTGTATGTTTGGGTTGCATTATGGATTGTGTTTGGGATATTATTGATATTGTTTGCCTTGCTTGTGATTCCATGTTGTAATTTTTGAAAAGGGCAAAACATGACCCTCGCAAATTCATTTTCGTGTATTGTTTTTATGAGGTTGGAAATTCATTTTCATGTTCTGAAATGCTTATGAGGTTGCAAATTCTTTGAAACTAGAATTGTGTTCCTTTTAGGTTGGAAATGTAGTGGTTAGTTCTTAGGCTTGTGTTTCTTTTATAGTTAACTCTTGACGAAGAGATTGATTGTGATGCCACGTATAGGATTCAACTTAAACAAACGAAATGGAAAAGCTCATTTGGCCTCATGATGAATTTGAAGAAGGGTTTTGAACCTAGTGGGGGCCTGCCATGGTCTCAATTATGTATGGTAATGATATCATATCAGAGAAGGAAAAAAGAAAGAAAAGGTGGTTAAGGTAGTCAACTGGAGCTTGTCCTGCTTTCCATCTGCATGGAACCAAATTCTACACTTAAAGCTTGTCATAGATTGAAAGTAGAGAGAGTTCTTAGGCTTTAGGGTTTCCATTGAGAATAAGACTAGGGACAAACTAGCTAGGGTTAAATTTTAATTGAATTGAATGACCTTATTTGCAGTGGCAGTCTCCCATGGGTCTCACTATCATTTGCCTTTTTTTTGCATAATGGAAGTTTTTTCTTACCTAAATTAAGTTGAACACAACCATTGGAAATCATCATGCTGAATGATAGCCATATAAACTTAGTTAAAACATTTGATTTTTTTGTTATGAGCTAAAGGCAATTAGAGAGGCTCAAAAAGAGGTTAGGTAGTACCCAAAGATAGCCATATAAACTTAGTTAAAGCATCTTATTTGTTTTTGTTCACCATATGATTAATGTAGCCCTGGATCACCTCTGCTAAAGTAGCTTTGTTCATCAAACCTATAACATATAGTCACTAATTCCTTATTTGGAAAAAGCTTTGCTTTAGATCTCCAAACCAAATAATCAAAAACCGTATTAAGAAGCAAGGGAGAAAGAGCATATGATTATTTTGTCCCTTAAGAAACATAGTTTTGTGGTTTCCTACGTCATTTTTTTTCTTACATTAATTTCCAATTAATTTTGCAGTAATCCCCCCAGAAGACAAAGAACCGTTCTAGCAGCGATTTAAGATAAAACATCATATTACTTAATCTCATTTTCATTGATTTTCGCTATTAAGTCCATTTACTTTATTTTAACATGATTTATTATAACAACTGAAGGTCGAGTGAAGACATGAGCAAAAACTTAAATTAAACAAAATTTTCACAACAAAACATCTCATAGACTATTAGAAATGTTTAGAGATGCATGCGATGTAGGAGTATGCCCTTATTGGGTTGGGGAACACATATGCAACTCCTTGTTGGGACATTAGAATTTGCCAGATTACTGCAACAAATGTGCTACCTTCCAAAGGAATAGGGCTTCAGAAAAGGATGGTGTTTTGTATATAGGTGGTTCAATTACCACTCATTAGCATGCCATTCGAATGGAACAAATCTTTTCATTCATTTCCTATCAATTATGATATAAGTTATGTACTTTGAATTGATGTATATATATAACTTCTATAATTTTACAAGTAGTAAAGTTGGGACGGACTGTCCACGTTGATGAGGTGTTTTACCAAACTCATTTATGTAAAGGATCTGGCCAGTATGATGAGAGGTCGTGGATGACACATGTAAGCAAACTCTTTTGCAAACTTGAAACTTGTATTAATTTTTTCTTTTTAAACTTCTTCCTTTTGCTGACACTTTGCATATTCTTTAACTGAAATAATTCTCCACTAGACTTTTATAGGTCAGATCAGAGAAAGGATCATGGTTTTATGATGATGTATCACAAGTAAATATCGATGACGGTGAAATCATTAGGATATAGTGGTAGGTGGACGTCGTCAGTAGATAAAATAAAGGACGAGTATATGGGGCAGGAAAAATTATTGCTATCACATTGTTGGAAGAGGTACATTAAGCACCAACCATCTACATGCAGTAGTGCTGACTAAGGTTATGATGAGTTAAGACAACAACTACAAGCTCATGACCAAGCTTATGATTATCTCAAATAGCGATTTGAGAATCTCCAAAATTTTCTTATGAAGTTTTTGCATTTGTTCTTGCCTCAAGACGCACAACCTATGGTCTAACAACCTCAGTCCACCCCAACATCGTTTCAGCAACGACGCCCCGTCCCCCCGTATAGCCCACCCTAGTCCAGTCACCTCCCCAACAACAACACGATGAAGAAGAAGAAGGAAATAACTCTGATGATGATTATGACAATTATTAGATACTTAGTTTATTTACATATTATAGGACTTAAAAACACTTCTACATTTGTATTATTGACATTGTATTATGCTTTTAGTGATATGGATTTCATTGTCACCACTACATTATTGGTTTATTGATGTTTGGATATATTTGGATTTTATGATTTTAATTGCATTTGATTGTGTTTAGGTTGAATTAATATGGTAGGAAACAAATGCTCCACTGCACTTGAACCTGTTTTACACATTACTGACAGATTACTGATAGATATATTTGTTGATAAACACCAACGAACTATGGTCATCGATAATTATCGACTAATCATCGTCGTCGATAATTATCGATAAATCATGATTGTCGATAATTATTGACAGATATAGGTCGTCGATAATTAACAATTAATCCATCCATGGATAATTGTTTCTGACCATTATCGACGAATCATAACTAATTGATAATCTAGCAGGAAACATACAGACAAATTTTGGATATTGCCAATTAGATATATCTATGGGTAATTCCAATTTTATTAAGTGAATTATATATATTTTTTATGAACTCATCTCACTTATATATTTTTTATAAATAACATACTTAGAATTGCTTTCCCATCTAATTGGATTATAGCTTATAATACAATATTTTTTCATCTAACAAATTTTAAATTAATAATAGAAGAATTTATATTAATTTGAGTATATATTTAAAGTAATATTTTAAAATTTATAAAAAAATTTTAAATAACGCATGAAATAGATAGAATAAAATTAGACGAAGAGTGGTTTAAAAATCACAGTTAAAGAAAAGCAATTTCTTTCCAAAATTTTGATAGTAAAGAAAGTGTTAAATGTAAAACTACCACCAGTCAAACAAAGTTAATGGAAACAACAACCTATCTGAGAATTCAATAAATACAATTTAGTGGTTGTAGAAGTACCACAAAATAAATGGGAAAAAGCAAACCACAACTTGGCACAAAACATTTAATATATACGCTGAAAGGTCGAAGTCACCTAAATGAACAAAAAATGCTAGAACATTATATTTA
Organism: Vigna umbellata; assembly: GCF_018835915.1. The sequence continues at coordinate 12,830 of NW_025910237.1, forward strand.
ATTATTTATTTATTCAACTTTCACCCTCTCAATAAAATGTTTAATCAAATACCTTAATTTCAAAAAGTACAACAATATAATTTTTATCTATTAAAATTGATATATAGCTTGCTTTATAAACATTCACTAATCACTACTGGATTCTTATAAACTATATTATAATATAATTAGAACAGTAGTCGAAAACAGGGAGACATAATTACCCACAATATGATGACAATTTTTGCTTTAATTCAGTTATTAAAAGTTATAAAATGAAACTTGCGATGTGAGAGAAGAGAACAAGACTAATAAAGAATAGCAATACAAGAAAAAGATTCTTTTGTGGGTAATTCTAACAATTAAGTTAATTTAAAGTATCAAATATGTAAGATAACATGTGAGATCAAACTAATATTTTTAAATAGTTCATAACCACGAGTTAAAATTAAATATGTCTTGATATTTATCTCACAATATAAATTATCTAAGAACTTGTAAAAGACAAATAAAATAAACATTTGTTTGAAAACTTAGAAATGCAATTAAGTGTGCACAACTAACTATGGCAAGAGCAATCAATTGTAACCTAACCCTCTTGGTGTGGTACGGCAAAATAAATGGGAAAGAGCAAAACACGAAACATTTAATGTTGAAAGCTCAAAGTCTTTGGTTTGCCTGTATGAAGTACACAATCATTACATTCAAATAGACTTAGTTTCTAATTTATTTATTTATTTATTGTATTCAATTACAAATTCTATTAAAAAATTAATTAATCATTTTTAATTTTAAAATATAACTATGTAGTGGTGTTAAGGTTCAGTTAAACATTGAAGACAACTTCACGCAAGTTATCTTGATTATTGTACTTGTATTATATTTTTGAAGGAAGAACTGTGTTATGTTGTACAACGTTAACATAAAGTGGTGAATGACTTTTGTTCTTTGTGAGAAAAATAGGGTGAAAATGATTCAACCAATATGTATATAATTATTTACTAGTGTTAATCTAACTATATTAATTTAAAAAACTCCTTTAAAAATGTAAAAAATAACTGAAATCATATAGGTTAAGTTTCTTATGAGCAAATAAAGAATTTATCAGTGCGTGAATTCCATTAGTCTTGCGCCATCAAATATTTAAAAATCTATAATGAACTCGGCTAAGGCAAGTCACAAACTATTTACGTCTCATCTTTTCAAATCATGAACTTCATGTAACTTGCAACCAAAAAAATTATGAACTCTAAATCACAAAAATTCCTAATCCCAAATTGTAAAAAACTAATACACAGATCGTTTCATGGCCACCACCATTGCAACAAGTCCCAAGCCACCAAAATGTAAAATCCTAATTTTTGCCAAAGAAGCTCCTTGGTCATAACGACCATCGCAATTTCCAATTTCAATTTTTATCAGAAACCCAAACAATAATATGAAGACCTTAATTTTGTGATTTCCATTTACAATTTATAAGAAATCTATTTTTTTAATTGTTTAATATATCATATTCCACGTATGTCATCCATCTTTCACACAATTTAATGAAACCAGGTCACAACGATAATTCAACTAAATTTTGACCTCGTTAATCTAATTTAACCGCATGGATTCAACTGTATTTATTTTTCACGTTTAGAAACCTAATTGAAACAGAAAAAGAAAGGAACCTTGAGAAAATTAACTTAAACCGAGACTATGATAATGATTAAACCTATATTATATTTTTGAAGGCTTTAAAGGAAAAGAACTGTGGTATGTTGTAGAACGTTAGCACAAAGTAATGCACTCACCATTTCCACGTAGCAAAACACAGATGGAGAACTACACAAAAGTGGCAGAAACTTCAATGCCCTTTGCTCGTCGGTATTTGCCACCAAAACCTTTTGAAGCTCTGAAAATGATGAGAGATTTCTCAAAAGAAGTTGCAGATATTACAGATGAACATGGAAGCTTGCTAGATTTCATCGATGATGCAAATAAAGTGGCTGATGCTGAAGAAGATGTCAAAAGGCGTGATAGAATGAAGGAAAGGTTGATGAGGCTGAGAGAAGCAGCTTTTCGCATGGAAGACGTGATTGATGAATATTGCATCCGTGTTAAAGAGAAACAACCTCAACATGGTCCTCCATGGGCAGCTTCACTCTCTAAGACTGTCCACAGCATCAAAACCTTCATCCTTCGACTTCAAATAGCATGTAAGATTCAGGATGAAAAATCAGTTGTTCGTGATGAAAAAGTTGGTTTTGAAAGCCAATATTTTTTAGATAAAAAACTAAACAGTTCTAGAGAAAACAAAAATGTCACGTTTAATCAACTTCGAATGGATCCTCTCTTTATGAAGGAAGAGGAGGTTGTTGGACTTGCTGAACCTACAGAGAGATTGACAGATTGGTTAACAATGGGACGAGAAGAACGCACTGTGATTTCTGTTGTAGGTATTGCAGGAGTTGGAAAAACCACTCTTGCCAAGCATGTTTTTGACAGGGTCCATCAATACTTTGAGTGCCATGCATTGATCACAGTCTCTCAATCCTACACTGTAGAAGAATTGTTGAGGGATTTGGTACGCAAACTTTGCAAAGAGAGAAAGGAAGATCCACCTTGTAAAATTTCTACGATGGATAGAGGCTCCTTGATTGAAGAAGTCAGAGATCGCCTGCACAATAAGAGGTATGTTGTCTTATTTGATGACGTATGGAATGAAAAGTTTTGGGATGACATTCAATCTGCTTTGATCGATGATAAAAACAACAGTAGGATAATAATCACTACAAGGAACGAGAAGGTTGCGGTCTTCTGTAAGAAATCTTCTTTTGTTGAAGTGCATAAGCTAGAAGAGCCATTAAAAGATGAATCTTTCAGATTGTTCTGTAGAAAGGCATTTAAGTATGGTTCTGCCGGAGGCTGCCCAGAAGAACTCAAAGACATATCTCTTGAAATTGTTAGGAAGTGTAAAGGTTTACCTCTGGCAATTGTGGCCATTGGTGGTGTCTTGTCCCAAAAAGATGACAGTGAAAAAGAATGGAGACTGTTTAGTCAAAATCTAAGTTCAGAGTTGAAGAGGAATCCTGATTTAAATATTATAACAAAAATTATAGGTTTAAGTTATGATAATTTGCCGAGCCATCTCAGATTATGTTTACTGTATTTCGGAATGTATCCAAAAGATTATGAAATTGAATCTGAGAGATTGGTTAGGCAATGGGTGGCTGAAGGATTTGTTACCCACGAAGAGGGAAAAACTTTAGAAGAAGTTGCACATGAATATTTACTAGGGTTGGTTCGTAGAAGTTTGGTGCAAGTGTCATCATTTTCCATGAAAGGAAAAGTGAAAAAATGTCGTGTTCATGACTTAATACACGATATGATCCGTACAAAAGTGAAGGATACATGTTTTGGAGAGTATATTGGCGGAGGGCATGATCAATCTGAGTCAAGTGAGTCGGTTCGACGTCTGACAATTCAAGCAAACAATGATTTAAATAGACGTATTAAAAGATCACACATTCGGTCAATTATAGTCATTCCAGGAAAAAAAGAACTATTGTCTGTCCACTTGGTAAAGAAAATCCCTAAAGATTATATTCTATTGAAGGTACTTGATTTTGAAGATTGTGGATTACTTTGTGTTCCTAAAAAGTTGGGGAATTTAATCTACCTGAGGTATTTAAGCTTTAGGGGGACGCAGATAAAAGTTCTTCCAAAATCCATTGGTAAGCTCGTGAACTTGGAGACCTTGGATATACGACAAACGCAAGTGTGTAAGGTGCCGAAGGAGATCAAAAAGCTTAGAAAGTTACGGCATCTTCTGACACCTGACTCTGTATCTTCTTCAATTGAATGGAAGGATATTGGAGGCATGACAAGGCTGCAAAAGATACCACAAGTGCGTATGGAGGGTGATGGAGTGGCCATTAGAGAGGTAGGGAAGTTAAAGCAGTTAAGGGTTCTGAGGGTGCTTTGTTTCGGCGGAGAGCACATTACTTTACTTTTCTCCTCAATCAATGAGATGGAACACTTGCAAGCACTACGCATTGAAAAATCTGATGATCGCAACGTAGTTGACTTGACCACTACGTCAACCATATCTGAACTTAGGAAGCTTTTCCTTGATTTGAAGTTAGAAAAGTTGCCAAATTGGATTCCCCAACTCCTTCATCTTGAGAGATTGACCTTGCGCCACTCTGACTTAAACAATGATCCCTTGGAATCACTAAAAGATATGCCTAGTTTGTTGGTTCTCTCTTTATCCCACGCTTATGAAGGTCAAACTTTGCATTTTCAGCCTGGAGGGTTCAAGAAACTAAGAAAGCTAAATCTCGAACATCTTTGGAACTTGAATTCGATCCTTATGGATGAGACAGCTCTGCAGTCTTTGGAACATCTTAATTTGAAAGGCCTCGATGAACTCAGAACTGTCCCCGATGGCATTCAACATCTGAAGAAACTTAAATTTGTTCTTGTCCTTTCTATGCCAACTCTATTTGTTAAGGAAATTGATCGCATTGGTAAAGACCAGCACTGGAGCATCAATTATGGCTGTATGTGATTCGCGGTACGTATTTACCATTATAAGATTTTCACTACTATAATCTTTTATGTTAGTATTTTATGCTCTGAATTGGTAGGTGTTGACCTCGACTCAAGAATTACGTTGTTTTTACTTTAGATGTTTATAAGTGTCATCAAGATGAACACTTTAAAACGTGAGATTTAGGAAGAAGTTTAGGCCTTCTGTTTGTAAATGTATACTGGTGTAAATTTAGTGAGTATTATTTCATTACGACTTGAAGCACATTATAAATTTATCTACATTTGATTGTGTTAACTTTAATGTTCTTAATTCTAGATCTTCTACTCACTATTGTACAATCGTGAATTTTAGGAAAGCTGTAAGTGAATATCCCCTCAAGTTCTCTCTCGTGCGATCCTTGAAGCGGTGGATCTCGATTTGATGCCTCAAACTGCAAAGCCCATCTATTTGTCATGATGTTTTCTAAGCTTCCTTCAATTTTTCCCTCTTTTCTTTTCCAAAATGTGTATTTAACTTTTAGTTTGCGGGTGAAGAATCCTAACTGCAACTTGATGTTAGATTTAATTGAAGCTCATTTCAGTGATCGCTTTTCCGTTTCTAATGCCTTTATAAATCGATCACTTCACTTACAGGCTATGGTGACTTGTTTTCGTGATGAGATGACTTTCTGTGGGATGAATTGAAAATTTACCATATATTTTTATACGGGCCACTAATTTAAAAATTTGGTAGCTTGATATGATATGGATATGGTGACAGATAAATAACATTAAGAAATTGCAAATTCAGTTCTCCCATGCTCCCTCAGAAACTAGTCAAGATCATTTCTCATAAAGTCAAACTAGCATGTGTTTTTAAAGAAGTGAATATTACTTTAATTTGCCATTACAAATATTATGAGCAAAACCAATATTAACCGTACAATATTAGCTACGTGTCGAACGTGTCGATAATATACTAAATAATGGGAATGCCATGTGTTGGGAATCCAACTTCCGTATCAGATAAAAATGAGAAAGTAGAGCACTATATAAAGATGAAAGATTGAGTAAAGAGTGGTATCAATTTTTATTGTGGTTGAAACTTATCCTATTTTTTCATGAACAACATACGCATGGACAAGAGAATACTCATTTATCTGAGGACGATCCTGTTGGTGCATTGCACCAACTTTGTGACATCATTGGAGATGAGCCTATGAAGGTTGAATATGATGCTAATGTATTTGGGAGAGGCTCTAAGGTCCCAATATACCTGCATAGCCAAGATGTCAGGGAGCTTGCGTCGGGAAGAGAAGAGTTGAATATTACATTAATTCAGTTATGGATGATGTAAGTCTATGAGCAATTATTTATATAAAATTGATTTATATATCAAGTATACTTATATCAAAGATAATTTTTAATAAGTTTCAACATCAATAACATGTAAAATTTAAAATTGACAAGTGTAAAGTAGAAGTTCATACTGGGTGGTCAGAAACCGAACCAACCAAGTGTTTAGGCCCAGCGATAAAAGACTGGAATGCATGTGTCATAGTGAAAATCTCATCTGTGGATAGAGGAACTAAGGCATCTGGTATGATAATGTCTTCTACTAAGACCTTCACCTCATCCTCTAATAGCTCCATACCATGAACAACAGTCGCTGCCTTAAACACTGTTCCACGAGCTACCAACATCGTCCCGATACCATCTAAAACGTATAACAGACATGGACTAGCATCGTCCATGTCATCCCCTGGGACGGTTGGTGCTGAACAACTTCCTTTCCTGCTTCTCCCTGTCAAAGTAAAGGTTAGATTATAAAAATAATAAATTATTGAACATCAATGTTTATTGATTTTACCTGTGGGAGGCACAATAGGTTCTTGTACTGGAGATGGCTGTGGGCGCATCCCATAGCTCTCAAATTGCTGCTGGAATTGGTGCATAACTCTGTCAGTCAGTTTTGTAGTGACTTCATCATACAATTTTGTCCTAAGCTCCGCCCTAAGCTCCGTCCTAAGCTCCGTCCTAAGCTTTTTTGAGATCTTTTGTGTCAGCCTTTGTTCTTGTTCTTTGTTGTATGCATATGAAGTCTGACGCAAAGAACTCCCAAAACAATCTCGAATGCCTACTCCAGTACCAGCAACACGCACACGTCCAGGGTGCTCAGGTCGTCCAATTGTAGTGGTAAGAATATCCTGACGACCCTCTGGAGTGAATTTACCTTGGGAGCTCTGCTCATCCTATAACATTAAAAAACACCATTATTCTTTAAAAAGTTCAATGTAGTATGTATAATGAAACTATTATTGTTTTAGGAATAGTGATAACTTACAATTCTTTCGAATATTTGTTGTGCAGTCTTAGAAGAATAGTCCCCTGATGATCTTAAATGAGCCAACTTCCACTTCTCATGCTGAGAAGGTGGAGAAGGAGGTTGGGGGCTACCATCCTTAGATGATGGTCTACCTTCTGCTTTTTGCTTGAGGATTTTCTCCTCAAGCTTCCTATACCCACCACGGGATAATAGGTGGGGGTTCTTATTTTGAGCATTTATTCTTTGTGTTTTGCTTCTTGTTGCCTGTCACATATATTGAATTAATTAGTTCATATAATATATATTTGTTAATGAGCAATTGAATAATATCAACTATATTAACCTGTCATTCCTCTGATGTCCAACTCTGTACAAAGAGGCGCCAAGTTTCCTCATCAATGGCCTTATATTTTTTACATGGAGACTCATTTTTTTTGCCTCCAAATATATATCTCGAGGTCAACTTAGTCTTAAAACCCTGGAATTTCTCAACAATTGATGATAAACACTTATTTTTAAGTGTTGTGACATTTGGAATGTCAAATGTCGTCTGCAATAAACATAATAAAGTTGTATCAGTACAAATTTATCAATATAAACAAATGATATTGATTAACTTACCAATAGACCGTTTCATATAATGTTCCGATCAACCTCGGACACATGTTCGAAAGATGGAGTAAGAATATTAATCCTATCACGGGCCGATACTCCAAGGTATGATCTGAAGGCATCTGCATTTGGGTCAGATGTCACACCTGTGATCACATTAACATCCACAACTATCCTTTCACCACTATTTCTTCTGACCATCAGTTGTTTCAATGTGGTGGCTCCTCTAGTAGGTCTGGATGAGGGAGCCTCATCCCCTGATGAATGTGGGTGGTTAGTCATATATCTATCAAAATAAATAACAACATGAAATATTAATAAAAGACTTATGTAATATCATATAATTTAACAAAACATGTAATAGGGGTCATATGAAATATTAATAAAAGACTTATGTAATATTAATAAAAAGCTTATACACAAATTTGAAATTCATACATAAATAAATGGATTGGTCATATGTATATCCCCTCATCATGATCTGACCGAATTGCATGTACATCGTCAAGTAAAGGGTGGTCATCCAAATTTGTCGTTGTTTTCAATGAATGGTTGCCAACAATATGAATATTAATTAGATTGTCTTCGTTAACTTCAATTTGTTTTTTGCCTTGAAGAGCGACATACCAATGATCAGACGCATGATCTTTGACATAAAAAACCTGAGATGCTTGATGTACTATGATAAACGGTTCGTCTCGATAACCCACCTTTCGAAAATCAACTAGTTTCATACCCGATTCATCTATTTTCACACCACTCTTATTGTCAAACCACTTACATTTGAACAATGGAACAGAAAACTAAGTGTAATCAACCTCCCATATCTCTTCTACTATACCAAATATCTCATTGATCCAAGTACAGGATTTTGATCTTTTGATGTGGAAAATTGGAGTGACTCAGCTTCTAGACTAACTCCACTATTTTGTATTGAGCTTTTATCATCCGAAGTCTTCATATAGAATGTGCAATTATTGATTTCATAACATGTACAACATATGACATCAAACTTTAAACCATTTGCAAGCCACAATAAATTTTGAGAAGAATGTGGCTTTTTATCAACTTCAAATTTGAACCAAGACATAAATGTTTTGTTATGCTCCATCAACTGTCATTTCTCTTATTGTCTTGGATTTTTATTCTTCACAATGACTTTGTGTGCTTCCATAAAAGGGATCACCTCATCTGTGTTGTTCAATATATAAAGATGTGCTTGCAACAATTATTCGGATACTTTTACTTGTAGAACATTTATTCAACCATGATGTGCGATGAACTCTTATTGGATTTGTTGAAGTCATGTAATCTGAACAATACTCAATACTTTCTTCAACAATATACCTTTCAATCATTGAACCTTCGGGATGATACAAATTTTTAACGTACCCTTTCAAAATCTTCATATAACGCTCAATAGGATACATCCATCTTAACTATACCGGTTCGCACAACTTGATTTCTCTAACCAAATGAACAAGTGAATGTACCATGATATAAAAAAAAGATGGAGGGAAAAACATCTCTACTTGACACAAGATGATAACAATCTCGCCTTGAATTTCATATAACTTTGTAGGATCGATGACTTACAACAAATTGACGAGAAAAATGAACACAACCTGTTTATGGTCTGCCTAACATTTTTGGGAAAAATTCCACGAATAGCCACTGGTAACAATTGTTGCATTAAGACGTGGCAATCGTGAGATTTCATGCCAACAAGCTTTAAGTCCTGCATCGACACTAAACTCTTCATATTTGAAGAGTATCCTTGTGGTATCTTGATATTCTTTAAACAAAGGTAAAAAGTTATCTTCTCTTGTCTGGACATTGTGTAACGTGCAGAGGGCAAATAAGTACGTTTACCAATCTCCCTAGGTGCCAACTCTTTCAGATCTTCATGTTGAGTAGTGTACCAATCAAGCTATCACACACATTCTTCTCTACATGCATCATATTTATGCAATGTCTAACATCTAACTTTGATCAGTATGAAAGATCAAAGAATATTGATTTCTTCTTCCAAGGGGTCGTTACAGATGACTTCTTGGAAGTTTCCCCAAATACATGATGTATTTTATTAACTTTTTCAAGAATTTTAAGGCCAGTAAGTGGATTTGGTGCTTCGTCCCTCTCTTGATACCCATTAAATGCTTTTTTTAACCTTCGATATGGATGATTACCTTTTAAAAATCTCTGATGATGCAAATACATTATCTTCCTTCTGTGTTTCAATTGTTGAGCTGTAGTGTTTTCTTCACATATAGGACATGCTTTATGACCTTTGACACTGAATCTTGACAAATTACCATAAGCTGGGAAGTCATTAGTGGTGCAAAATAACATTGCACGCATCACAAAAGTTTCAGAAGCAAAGGCATTAAATATTTCAACCCCATACCCACAACAACTTCAAGTCTTCAACTAATGGGTTTAGATAAACATCAATGTCATTTCAGGTTGCTTTGGACCAAATTCATCATGGACAACATCATGTACTTCTTCTTCATGCACAATGCAAGAGATAAGTTGTAAATTATCAAAATAATTGGCCAACAACTGTGATTGGTACTTAAATTATCAAATGGGTTCATCCCATTAGTGGCTAAACCAAGAAGCCTAAGTTGTCTACATTCTTGACCAAATTGGGGGAATTGTTAATCAATATTTTTCCATTGCTTTGAATCAGTTGGATGACGAAGCATCCCTTCAATTTTTCTCTCATCTGCATGCCATCTAAGGTTTTTAGCATCTTTTAGATTCGCAAACAAATTCTTAAGTCTAGGCACAATTGGAAGGTACCAAACTACTTTCAAAGCATATCCATTTTTTTCTATCTGACCATTATCTTCACTATTAATTTTTGACTTGTATCGTGATAACACACATTTTGGACACTTTTTCAAAAATTCAAACTCTTTCCTATATAAAATGCAGCCATTGGGACAAACATGTATCCTTTTATACTCCATACCCATCGGACAAAGAATTTTCTTCGCATCATAATTACGAGTGGGTAGTGTATTTCCATCTCGCAGCATTTCATTCAACAACGTCAACAATTATGTGAAACTCTTATCAGTACATCCATTAGTCGCCTTCAAATTCATGACCCTGAACCGACATACAAAGGTGTTTCTGCATCAGTGGACATCGTCTCATACACATGAGCTTTGGAAAAAATTTTCGCGCCAACATCGCGGATCATGTCCTCTAATTTGTCTTCATCCGGTTGATCTACTTCCATGGAGGAATCAATAACATTTTCAGTTTGGGAGATAGTCGGAAAATGTATTTCTTCGCCATGCCATATCCATGTTGTATAGCATCACAGAAAACCATCACAGATAAGATGTTCCCTAATTTGAGTTGCATTCAACTTTCTCCCAGTCAAAATGTTCACATAAGGACATCTAAACTTCACACCATCATCACTTCTACCCTCATTACGTTGCACAAATTGTATAAATTCCTCTACCCCTCTCTCATACTCAATACTAATGCGTGGTAAATTAATCCTATTTTGATCCATACGATCCATACATAAATATTCTAAAATATTGTACAAAATTACAATACAAAAATAATTTTGTATAGATCATTTAACAACAAATTAAGGTTAATTCAATTCAATCATACAATCATAGAATTAATAAGCATTGAAATAATCTCATATTCAACATAAAAAATTTTAAAAATAACATTACGTAAAGTTTAAAATCATACCATGATACAAAATTATACAATCATACAAAATTTTTCAATCCTACAAAATTATACACATATGATATGATCCTCCAATCACATATTCAATCATACATTCATACAAAATTATATGATCCTATTCAATCACATATTCAATCATACATTATCAGTAATTTTGTCATGAGCTTTGCTAGAGGATCATCCTCTACTTCAGCCAGGTCATCATCTTCATCTATGACTGGCTCATGCATCTGCTGCTTCTGGGGACGATGAACTGAACATAAAAAGTTCAAAGTTATCAATAAATATTTTTAAATTTATCATACAAAGACTAATATTAAAAATATTATATGTGTGGTGTAGCAATGTGTGACATGTTCAATGCTTTAGGCTAGGCTATAAATGTTCTTACGGCCTTCTCCACAAAATGAATTTCTGAAGTGGGTACAGAAACCTGAGCCTGCTGTCAATAATCAATTTCGTCCGGATAGATAAAAACTTCTAGAATTAAGAGGAAATAATAAAATAAAATATTAAAGGCAAAGACAAATTTCAAATAAATTTATTGTCTTTTAGGAAGAAATAAAAAAGGTTTTTGTTTTTATTTTCTTTTCCTTTTTCAATTATTTTTATTTGTTACTTTTATTATTACTATTATTATTTATTTTTATTATTATTTTTCGTTTATTTTTCTACTTTTCTGTGTTTTTATTTTCTTCTCCTTTATATATTATTATTATTTTTTATTTTTTTATTTTTTTATTTTATCCTTTGTTTTTACTTTTTGTTTTATTTTATCGTGTTTATTTTTATTTGTTTTCTCTTTTGTTAGGTATTTTTATCATTTTTCTATCTATGTATATATTTATTTTATTTTTTATCATGTTATTTATTTACTTATTTATTTGTTTCATTTTCCTTTTCATTTGTTTCTTAGATTCAAGAAAGGAATATTTTCTTAAATAATATATATGTATATGCATTGCTAACGTTTTTCAGAAAAAGAAAAAAAAAACACAAAAGTCAACTAAGCTTTCTTTCCTACAACACAAAGTAACCGTGCTTACCAGCCTACAACGTTACACAGTAATGCTTAAAATACTCCAGCAGTAAGAGAAAGTTTTTGTTCCTATTGCTAAAAATCTCTATGCAAAACTGCAATCATACATCAAAGAGGGAAATGATATTTGAATGGCTTTTCCCAACTGATCCAATTTAAACATAAAGAAGAAAGGTTTAATGTCTCAATAGGTCCCTATTTTCACCCAGAATTTGAAATAGGTCCCTTTCTTTTTCGGCATCTCAATTGAGTCCTTATTTTTGTAAAATTGAATCAAATAAGACCTTTCCGTCAAATTGAAATGACGTTGTCATTATTTTCACCCAGAAATAAAACATATTCTTCTTAACGGCGTCATTTCAATTTGACGGAAAGGTCCTATTTGATTCAATTTTACAAAAATAAGGACTCAATTGAGATGCCGAAAAAGAAAGGGACCTATTTCAAATTCTGGGTGAAAATAGGGACCTATTGAGACATTAAACC
>NW_025910239.1:0-10780 GCF_018835915.1 Vigna umbellata
AATAATGAAAGAATGAAAGATGGAACCCTAGAATTTGAAGAGTGAAGCTTGAGCATTCAAAATCCTCCTCCAAGGGGTGAAGAAAGTGTGATTTTGCTTCGTTCTGCCAAAGGATACTAACCCTAGGTCGACTAAAACCTTATATAGTTTCCTAAAGATTACAGAAAAGTGGCCCAAGGCCCATTAAAATGGCGCTCAGCAGTAATTATCGCTCAGTGATAACAGTTGAAAAACTGTTATTTTTACACTTGAATTTGACCTTAAAGACAACCCTTATGACTTAGAAGTTAGCTTGGAATTATGTTTTTGTTGAAGTTTTGGAAATAAGAGAGTTGGACATGTTTTATGCTTGATTTCCTTGTTTTTGCAGGTTTTTGAGATGAATTGAGTGAAAGAAGTAAATGAGCTAGGAGTTGGATTCAGAAAAGGAAGAAAAAGTGCATTAAGAGAAGAAGTCGCAAGTACCGCTCAGCGCCATTTACCGCTGAGCGGCACTTTAAAGACCCGCAGTCACCGTTGAGGGGCAAAACTGTAGCTGAGGGGTAGAATAACAGTCACGCGCTTACCGCTAAGTAGTATTTACCGCTGAGCGGCATTCTTATGGGCTTGGGCTTACTTTTCTGTAATTTTTAGAATACTATATAAGGTTTTAGTTAAACTAGGTCAGGGATCTTTGGCTGGAACGAAGCAGAAACACACTCTTTCACCCCTTGGAGGAGGATTTTGGATGCTACAACTCCTTTCTCACCTTTCTAGGGTTTTATCTTCCACTCTTTCATTTTATTTCATCTAGTTTCACCATGAATATGGTGAACTAAACCTTTATTGTTGTTGGGGAATCAATGTAATCCTTTGAAATTCTCATGTATTGAATTTGTTCTTCAAGATCTTTTAAAGATACATGCTTTCTTTCATTAATTGTTAGGGTTTTTCCTCTTTGCTCTAATCATGCATTGTTTAACTCATTCGATGTCATGATTATTGATTTTGTCGATATGGACACATACGAGGAAATCTAGATTTGGGGAATCTCTCCCAATAGTAGTATAAACCTTGACATAGGAGTATGATGGTTGGTTGCCTTTAAGCTTCTGTTCTTTATAATGCATGAGTAATTGCTAGGGAGACAAGACATTGTAAACTAATGATTATGATTAGGCTTTCTTCGCCGAGACATCGGGTTTAAGGTAATTTATAAAGTGATATTAACAATTAATGAAGAAAGACGAATTCTAGAATACATGAAAGTGCATAGGATAGGATGAAATTGATAAACCCCACTTTCGTGATTATCAAGAATAGCATTCCTATCATAAACAATGATTTCTTGCTCTTAACCTCATAGCATGTGATAACTGATCTGACATTCACGAATTGAACGGATAAATGAGCTATGACCATACCAGACTCTGGTGAATTACTCACTTCCAATAAAAAGAAAAAATAAAATTAGGATTAAAATTAAAAGAAGAAAATGTCAAAGAAAAACTTGTTCAGTTGAAGAATTTCAAGATGATAATCTTTTTGTCTACCGAACTTCCTTATTTATCAGTTTTTGATCTCTACTTTAACACAACATATAGGTAAATTTTTTCTATAACTCATCTTTCAATTAAAAAAAAGACTTAGTTATTAATCCAATCTAAAAAATGAGTGTATTAGGTAAGAGAGCCTCAATTTAAGTATGTATATTTCAAAATATTAGTACAATAATTTAGTGAACCATAACTATGACATAAAAAAAGTATGCCATTAAATAAAATTCGAACATTACATAATATAGATTGAATAACATCTACAGAATATACATTGTTGGACTACTTGGGTATTACAATTACACACTATATTTTATAGATGACATCAATTGCAGAACACTATAACACGATCTTCCCTATAGCCTTTTAGAAAAAAGGTACATAATCACAGTTTATGTAGGACTAAAAAAATTAACACATAAGTTCATATCCCTTTTGCTTAACTTTCTAATGGACCCCGTAAACTAAATAACAGATACTATACTAATAACTTGCAGCAATTTCTTCTTCATTCCTGTAAAAGAAAAGATTAAAGGCTTAAATTTACAGCATAACAAAATTACTGCAGAAGTAGCAATTTCTTCTTCATTCCTGCAAAAGAAAATATTAAAGGCTTAAATTTACAGCACAACAAAATTACTGCAGAAGAAACACAGAACCGAGTAGCTAATCTTCACAGTTAAAGGAATCTCCTTTAAGAGTGATTTGAAAAACACCCTATAACTTATTCTATTCTTTTTCTTTTTAATAGATGGTTTTCAGCGAACAAAATCTTCACTAAATTCATTTCAGCTTTCCAACCAATCGGAATTTTTGTAGTTAACTTGTTTACGAAAATCACTACTATATCTATACTGTACTGAAACTACCAGACAAGTTTTATAGACTTGAATTCAAAACACAATCTTTAAGTAATGAATGTGATAATAGTTAAATCTGTATATGCTCATGATATTAGGCGGTGCTGTAAAAGTACTCCAATGATGATGAAGTCTAAAGATAGAACACGATATTTATGGCCAACAGCGTAAACACCCTGAGGCAAAAATGATTGACACCACAACAATGAAAACACTCATTTGACACCCTTTATTTTCCACAACTGTGTGATACATCAAAATGCGGGAGATTTTATGCAGAACATGCAAAAAATAAAATAAATTAGAGTGAAGTTAACAAACCTCATCATCATCATCATCTCCACCATCTTCCTTCTTCTTCTTGAGCCGGGTAGTACCTCCTTCTTTGGTGATGGGTAATTTCATTGCTCCAAAGGGAGTGTCAACATCAATATGTCCTTTAATGGAGTAACCTGTCCCCCGTCCTCTGATCATGTCCCAAAGTGCAGAGCCAAAATCCTTAGGCCTGAAGGTAATTGGTATATCAATATAGGTAATCCCACTTTTCTCAATTTTAGCAGACTTGGTGAGTTCAGCACCACCAATGCTAACATCACCAAGCCAGACCTCATAATCAAGTGCATTGAGGCCCAGGTCAAAGTCATTCTTGTTGTCCAACTTCAAATGAAGAATAGCAACTGTCTCTTCAAAAGAAAACCTCTCAAACTGAATTTTATCGAGATCAACATCAGGCTTGTATGGAATGGGGATTTCTCCATTTTTCTCCAAGGGTAGAGTGAGCCTTCCAAGCACAGGAACATCAACAATGAGATCAACCTTTACCTTGTAAGGAATGATGCTTCCTGGTTTAATATCAGCATATGTTTGCTTGATGTCATCATAAATCAAAGTAAGAGGAATTTTCACTGTCTCCTCTCCGTGTGCATGAATTGTACCTGAATCTGGTATCAACCCTGAAACCAGTTTCCTTCCATCACTCTCAATCAAGTAGTTTATGTCAATTAGGGGTATTGGCACCGGATTTGGGTTCTTTATGAGAACATCAACAACAAGGTCTACCTTCTGAAGATTGATTGAAGGAATGTGTATCCCTGTAACATCTGCAGTTGGCTTCCCAAATCCAATTGCTTCCTCAATCTTCTCACCAATGTCCGAAATGAAATCCTTCACTGTATCAAGAAATCCACCCTTTCCATCCTCTTCCTTCTTCTTTTCATCATCCTTAGCACCCCTTTCCACCACGTGTGGCTTATCAGATGAAGACATGTCTAAATACTCAAAGATCAAATAAATTAGTTGGGTAATATTTAACAACAAAAGTCAAAGGAAAAATCAGTTACTAGTTAACTTTGTACATCAATAATATACAGAAGAAAAGCTGCAACAATCAGGATCACATCAATAATTTACACACATTATTCACAAATCACTATACAGGGTCAAACAGTTGACAACAACGTTTCTATTTTCACAGTAACAAGCATTTAGGGCATGTTTAATTCTCTTCACACTTTTGCAGTTCTGTTGCCTATTTATACCATACAAAAAAACGCTAAAAGTATCAAAATACTTTTTTTTTTTGCTAATGTTTGAAGATACAAAGTAAAAAGAATTAAGTTATACTTTTATTTATTTCTGACAATACAAATAGAAATTAAATAAAAAAAAGTAATTTTTGCTTCTTGATTACCAAATATTGCTTAACTTATTTTAGATATGTTTAATTGTGTTATTATTTATGCACCAAAACCATATCAGGATAACACTGAATTTAATAATTTTGCTTGTCTTGTTCTTTTTTTCCAAATATATTTCCCACTGATCAAGACGAAGGGTACCCAGAACCAAAATACCAAACCTTAATCAATGATTACATTCCAACACACCAACCAACAAAAATCCAAAACATGAAGTGCACCATGCTTCCAAAACAACCATGCTATAATCGGGTAAAAGGGGATCCTAACACAGAAAATCAACGGTGAATAGAATGGAAACAAGAGAGATAGGGAAGTACCTTAGATCAGTGGTGATTGAATTGAAAATTAGGAAAACGGAGAAAGAGAAACAAAGGTGGTTGTGGGAGTAAATAATAAAATGAGAACAAGATTTGTGAGAGCCATTAGTCCATCAACGGTCACGGTTTTACTAGGATATATGATCAATAAAAGCCGTTGATGAAATTTGTAGCTTTTTTTTTTTTTTTTGTATTACCCGATACCGCAGGAAGCGTGTTACGTGTATGGACGATGGTACCTCCCATGGACGATGGTACCTCCGATAGTGAGTTTGCTGAAAACGACGTCGTTATAACAAATAGAACCCAAAGCTGCAATTTTTATTTAGTTTTTCTATATATTAGTATCGGTTTGTGTTTTAATTTTTTTGGTGTATTTATTTAAACAAAATTCATTTTAATCCCTATTGTTATGGAGCTTCAATTGATTCATTTACCGGATTATTACTTTTTGACACCATAATTTACACTATTAGAAGAGATTGAACAACAATTTTAGAGTCTTCTAACTAATAGAAATTGTTTCGGTATCTGGGTCCGAGACTGTTTTTCCTCCTTCTTATTTATTATGCTGATGTGAGTATCGTTCTCCCAAAGGACTCACAGCCTAGTTAGTTATATGATTTCTTGATTATTTAAGACTTGAGAACAAATTGTTATAAGTTTCAAATGCAAAAGACAAAAAATAAACATGTATGCATGTGATGATCAATGGGAAAGAAGAAACAAAGCCCGTGAGTTGAAATATGTGGATGAGTATGTTGTTGGGGCAATCAATTCCATCTTATCCATTCTCATATATTTTAGGAATTCATCATTCTTTTCATCAATGTTAATGTCACTCTCTAAATTACCTTAAACCCGATGTCTCGGCGAAGAAAGCCTAATCATAATCACTAGTTTACAATGTCTTGTCTCCCTAGCAATTAATCATGCATTATAGTGAAGGGAAGCTTAACGGCAACCAACCATCATATTCCTATGTCTAGGTTTATACTACTGTTGGGAGAGTTTCCCCGGATCTAGATTTTACCGTATGTGTCCATATCAATAAAACCAGTAATCATGACATCGAATGAGTTAAACAATGCATGCTTTGAGCAAAGAGGAAAAACCCTAACTAATGATGAAAGAAAGCATGTATCATAAATATGATGTTTAAACACAAGATTCCATATATGAGAGCTTCAAACGATTACATTGATTCTCCAACAACAATACAAAGTTTTGTTCACCATATTTATGGTGAAACTAGATGAACAATAATGAAAGAATGGAAGAGATAGAAAAACCCTAGAAAGAGAAGAGGAGAGTCGTCACCATCTCTCAATCTACCCCTAAGGGGTGAAAAGTGTGTTTTTGCTTCCTCCCAGCCAAAGATACAAACCCTAGGACGTCCTAAAGCTTATATACTATTCTAAAAATTACAGAAAAGTAGGCCCAAGCCCAAAATAATTGCGCTCAGCGGTAAGTGCGTGTGTTGAATTCTTCCCCTCAGTTACACTTTCACCCCTCAACGGTGCCAATGAGTCTTAAGTAGTGCCGCTCAGCGGTAACATGGCGCTGAGCGGTACTTGCGGCTTCTCTTCTTTTGCACTTTTTGAGTTCTTTTATGATTCCATCTATATCCTTCTTCACTTCTTTCATTAAATTCACCTTAAAATCTGCATAAAACACTGAAATCAAGCATAAACCTGTCCAACTCTCTTATTTCCAGCAAAAACATGATTCCAAGCTAGTTTATAAGTGTTAAAGGTTGCTTTTAGTATCAATTTTAAGCATGAAAATAACAGTTTTTCAACTGTTATCACAACCCCAAACTTAGAATTTTGTTTGTCCTCAAGCGAACGATTACATTGATTCCCCAACAACAATACTATGTTTTTCAAATCATGTTCAAGGCTAAGGGTTCAAAGGATAGAACACATAGTCCTCTCTTTTGTGGGGCTAAAATCATGCATTTGGCTAATAAAAGGGTTACCAACAAATGGCCTTGATCATATGATGCAAACAAGTAATTGATTCAATCATAGAAAACCTGGGCAAAGCCATTCATACTTTCAAAGTAATAGCATTCAATCAAAACAACTCTAGAGCTCAAAGCCTCATATATAAGCTCATTCACATTCCACATATACACATCCTGCTTAGTATCATAATCACAATCACAGCATCATGCATTTGTTCACAAGGCTTGTGAACCACCTGTATAAGCATATAATGTGCACAATCTCAACATCAATCAATATCAAAGCATCATCACGTACTACTTACCACACAACAATCATAAGCAAACCATCATAACAGAAAAGTTTCCAATTGAGTACATCAAACCCTATTCTACTAACAGAAGCAAATAAGTTCAATAATATAAACCAAACAAAAGCATAAAATAAATCCTGCTCTAGTGTTGATAGCATCCATCATTAAATGTTATCTCAACTCCTCATCAGTTTGTACTGTCATCTGTATCCTCCTCCTCTTCCTCATCTTCAGCATCCTCAAATGTGTCATCTTCAGCATCATCTTCATCCTTCTCCATGGCTGAAGCTTCAGCTGCTTCAGCTCTGCCGCCTTGAGCCTGCTCCTCTGGCCATGCTACCACATTATGGAACTCATCCATAGTCCACCTGTGTATTGGAGGTGTATCATACATTCCAACAATCATCTCAATAGGGGCCACCTGCCCTCGGTGGATAGACTGCAACTGTGCACCTATAAGAAACATATACATGTCCCTCATGTGGAAAGGCTCTACTTCATGTGTCTCTGCAGATGCCAGACTCTGTGCTTGTCCTCTTTCTCTGTGAGGACGGCGTGGTGGNTACCTTAGATCAGTGGTGATTGAATTGAAAATTAGGAAAACGGAGAAAGAGAAACAAAGGTGGTTGTGGGAGTAAATAATAAAATGAGAACAAGATTTGTGAGAGCCATTAGTCCATCAACGGTCACGGTTTTACTAGGATATATGATCAATAAAAGCCGTTGATGAAATTTGTAGCTTTTTTTTTTTTTTTTGTATTACCCGATACCGCAGGAAGCGTGTTACGTGTATGGACGATGGTACCTCCCATGGACGATGGTACCTCCGATAGTGAGTTTGCTGAAAACGACGTCGTTATAACAAATAGAACCCAAAGCTGCAATTTTTATTTAGTTTTTCTATATATTAGTATCGGTTTGTGTTTTAATTTTTTTGGTGTATTTATTTAAACAAAATTCATTTTAATCCCTATTGTTATGGAGCTTCAATTGATTCATTTACCGGATTATTACTTTTTGACACCATAATTTACACTATTAGAAGAGATTGAACAACAATTTTAGAGTCTTCTAACTAATAGAAATTGTTTCGGTATCTGGGTCCGAGACTGTTTTTCCTCCTTCTTATTTATTATGCTGATGTGAGTATCGTTCTCCCAAAGGACTCACAGCCTAGTTAGTTATATGATTTCTTGATTATTTAAGACTTGAGAACAAATTGTTATAAGTTTCAAATGCAAAAGACAAAAAATAAACATGTATGCATGTGATGATCAATGGGAAAGAAGAAACAAAGCCCGTGAGTTGAAATATGTGGATGAGTATGTTGTTGGGGCAATCAATTCCATCTTATCCATTCTCATATATTTTAGGAATTCATCATTCTTTTCATCAATGTTAATGTCACTCTCTAAATTACCTTAAACCCGATGTCTCGGCGAAGAAAGCCTAATCATAATCACTAGTTTACAATGTCTTGTCTCCCTAGCAATTAATCATGCATTATAGTGAAGGGAAGCTTAACGGCAACCAACCATCATATTCCTATGTCTAGGTTTATACTACTGTTGGGAGAGTTTCCCCGGATCTAGATTTTACCGTATGTGTCCATATCAATAAAACCAGTAATCATGACATCGAATGAGTTAAACAATGCATGCTTTGAGCAAAGAGGAAAAACCCTAACTAATGATGAAAGAAAGCATGTATCATAAATATGATGTTTAAACACAAGATTCCATATATGAGAGCTTCAAACGATTACATTGATTCTCCAACAACAATACAAAGTTTTGTTCACCATATTTATGGTGAAACTAGATGAACAATAATGAAAGAATGGAAGAGATAGAAAAACCCTAGAAAGAGAAGAGGAGAGTCGTCACCATCTCTCAATCTACCCCTAAGGGGTGAAAAGTGTGTTTTTGCTTCCTCCCAGCCAAAGATACAAACCCTAGGACGTCCTAAAGCTTATATACTATTCTAAAAATTACAGAAAAGTAGGCCCAAGCCCAAAATAATTGCGCTCAGCGGTAAGTGCGTGTGTTGAATTCTTCCCCTCAGTTACACTTTCACCCCTCAACGGTGCCAATGAGTCTTAAGTAGTGCCGCTCAGCGGTAACATGGCGCTGAGCGGTACTTGCGGCTTCTCTTCTTTTGCACTTTTTGAGTTCTTTTATGATTCCATCTATATCCTTCTTCACTTCTTTCATTAAATTCACCTTAAAATCTGCATAAAACACTGAAATCAAGCATAAACCTGTCCAACTCTCTTATTTCCAGCAAAAACATGATTCCAAGCTAGTTTATAAGTGTTAAAGGTTGCTTTTAGTATCAATTTTAAGCATGAAAATAACAGTTTTTCAACTGTTATCACAACCCCAAACTTAGAATTTTGTTTGTCCTCAAGCGAACGATTACATTGATTCCCCAACAACAATACTATGTTTTTCAAATCATGTTCAAGGCTAAGGGTTCAAAGGATAGAACACATAGTCCTCTCTTTTGTGGGGCTAAAATCATGCATTTGGCTAATAAAAGGGTTACCAACAAATGGCCTTGATCATATGATGCAAACAAGTAATTGATTCAATCATAGAAAACCTGGGCAAAGCCATTCATACTTTCAAAGTAATAGCATTCAATCAAAACAACTCTAGAGCTCAAAGCCTCATATATAAGCTCATTCACATTCCACATATACACATCCTGCTTAGTATCATAATCACAATCACAGCATCATGCATTTGTTCACAAGGCTTGTGAACCACCTGTATAAGCATATAATGTGCACAATCTCAACATCAATCAATATCAAAGCATCATCAAGCACTACTTACCACACAACAATCATAAGCAAACCATCATAACAGACAAAGTTTCCAATTGAGTACATCAAACCCTATTCTACTAACAGAAGCAAATAAGTTCAATAATATAAACCAAACAAAAGCATAAAATAAATCCTGCTCTAGTGTTGATAGCATCCATCATTAAATGTTATCTCAACTCCTCATCAGTTTGTACTGTCATCTGTATCCTCCTCCTCTTCCTCATCTTCAGCATCCTCAAATGTGTCATCTTCAGCATCATCTTCATCCTTCTCCATGGCTGAAGCTTCAGCTGCTTCAGCTCTGCCGCCTTGAGCCTGCTCCTCTGGCCATGCTACCACATTATGGAACTCATCCATAGTCCACCTGTGTATTGGAGGTTTATCATACATTCCAACAATCATCTCAATAGGGGCCACCTGCCCTCGGTGGATAGACTGCAACTGTGCACCTATAAGAAACATATACATGTCCCTCATGTGGAAAGGCTCTACTTCATGTGTCTCTGCAGATGCCAGACTCTGTGCTTGTCCTCTTTCTCTGTGAGGACGGCGTGGTGGAACTGGCTGAGATGCCTCATCACCTCCATAGTATTGTCTGTAATAAGCCTCATCAATTGCTTTCCTTGGGCTCTCAAATGGTGGAGCAGAAGTATCCACCCCAGCTATCTTGTAGTGTGTGATCAAAGAAGGATGTCCTAAGGGTGCTTTGCTGTTTATTGTGTTAGCACACATCCATATCTCATTAGCTATTACCTGTCCAATGTTGACATTCAAATTCCTGATCGCACAGTAGAGGAGGAGTGCCCTTCTAAGAGTGATGTCTGAAACATGAGAACATGGTTGAATGTTGGCATGAGAAAATGCCATCCAATACTTTGCAAGAGGGTTCAAGTCAATCCTCCTAATGTTCACCATAGAACCAGTTCTTTTCCTTTGAAAATGTCCTCCAGGTACACATAGAACACTCTCCACATCATTAAAATCAATGCCTTCTTCCATACATAGAGCAAATTGACACTACTCACCAACACATTCAGTACCCAAGAACCTGTTGATAGAGTCAGGATCACACCTAATAGCATGGCCTCTGACATAGCCTAGGTAATCTCAGCTGGATAATCACCAATCTTCCTTGCATTGGTGTAGAATTCCTTCACCACAGCTATATTGGCTGGTGCAGGGTATGTGGCTAGCTTCCCCCAATTCCCCCAATGTCATTCCTACATCAAACACAGATTACAAAACCACAAGACATATTGTTAATCATTAGAAA